>PVJD01004138.1:0-144233 GCA_004026545.1 Mormoops blainvillei | reverse complement strand
ATTTGGGATGTTGATTTTTTTTTTTTTCCTTTCATGTGATTCTGGAGAGTGGCAGCAAGCCGTAGTTCCCAGTCAATCACTCCAATCACGATGGTGAGAAACTGACACCTACAGTGTAGTATTAGATGCATTTTCAACTTGATATGATGATGTTTTCAGCTTACACTGTGTTTATTGGGACATAACCCCATTGCACATTAAAGAGCATGAGTAGTTCCCCTACCGCATGAGATGGTCTAGCCTTGCCCAAACATCCTAAATATCATACGTGATTATATTAAATCCAGAAATTGCTCTTCATTTTAATTACTTATACCTACTTGCAAATTATTCTCTTCCCTCCATTAAAAGACTATGTTTAAGTGTATGTTTTTATATAACAACTGGTCTAGAGTTAGGAAATTTCTCATTACTTAGCTAAAATAAATGTTCATTCCTCTAACTGGAGATCCTGGTCTCATTTTCAGCTAACCCTGAACCTATACCTGGGCCTCTAGTTAAATTTTAGCCGTGCTAACATAAAATATTTTTTGATAACTAAGTTTCCCTGGTTCACATACAATGCTGTATCTTATTTTTATAGTATTACGAATCTTGTTCAATTCATGCAAAATTACTGAGCAAATAAAAATATAAATCTTCATGCTATATATAATAAACAATTTTAATAACTTTAAAGTGAATAATTATATGAAGCACTCAGTATAAAAGACAATAATATTGGATTGTAAATATGTGTGTAACTGGAAGTTTAATGTATAAAATAACAAAGATTATGCCAAAATTAATTCTTGAAAATGTATAGAACAGAGGAAAATAAAAACATGAAAATCCTCTGGGATATACTTTATCAACAATAAGCAACATTTGGGTCTAGAGACAAAAGATGTAAGAATACACCACATTCAGATTTACATAATTTACATAACACTGGGGGAGAGACTGGATATACTTTGTTCACTGAAAACCTTAAAGGCCTCATTAAATGAAGCTCAATTGTTATTATTTTACAAATGTTCAAAATTCTTTACAGTAAGTGTTTAATGATCATATCCCATGTAAAGCAATTTCAGAAGAATATGAGATAAGATACAATGTTTCTCAAACACTTTAAAGATTATAAGAGTTCTGAAATTGCCTGGCTCTGTCACTACGGGCAGGTCAAAACATTGGACCAATGAAGATGTCATTTGGAAACATTTTGAGTACTTCTTTGATAAATTATTATAAATGAGAAGCTGTCTGTTATATATATCTATTGTAATCAAAACGCTTTTTCTTTTGTTTATATCTTTGATGCAAATCAAAACTTAACTGGAATTTTAGAAATTGGTACCGCAATTTCTAGGTGTCAAGAGCAATTTTATCAGTTCCATGAAGTCTTAAAAATCATTAGTGCATTGTATGATAAACAAATGGTCTTTAAGTTATTCATTATAATTTGCTAAGTTAAAGAACTGCAATAGCTGATCATGAAGAATATAACAATAGCCTCTTTAACTCAACCTTGTTCAGTATAGGTTTTTAAAAAATTATGTCAGTTCCTTGATGACCTTTTTCCTCCCTTTCCCCTCCATAAAGGACCTATCAAAAAAGCCAAATGAGGGAAGGATTGAGGGTGGGAGGTGGGGATGGGGGTGGGTGGGGCTGGGGAAAGTGGTGCAGGAAAACTTTTGACAAAAACAAACAGAAAACAAAGTGGTGGGGTGGGCGGAGACTGGGAGTAGTGTGGGAAATTAAGAAGCCAAAGAACTGGTGTGTGCAGCCCTTGGCCACGGACTAAGAGGTGTGGGGATGATGGGATGATGTGTAGGGTGGAGAGGATAGAGGGGGAAAAAATGGGACAAATATAATAGCATACTCAATAAAATATACCATAAATAAATAAATAAATAAATAAATAAATGGCAAAAGTTTGCAAAGGAAGAAGTAAAAGTCAGGATTTTGATTTCATATTTATTTTACACTATCATTAATCATCATTGAGCAACTTAATATAAAATATGTATAATTTAAGAAAATAAACTAGTGAAAAAAATTGTACAAGTTCTCCACCTAGCAATGCAAATAAAGTTATATATCAACTTCAAAGAAAAAGCATGTTTCTTTTTTTAAAAAAATTCCTAAATCAGACATTTCTTTTGACTCTTTCAGGTCTCTCTTCCCAGGAATTAGAGTAGACTAAATGATTGCTGTGTTTGTTTTCATAACATATTTCAAAAATATATTGAAATCTTTGGTCATTTATAGTAAATATTGTAGAGTTATAGGACAAAGGAATGCTAAAAACATAATTTTTTGGAGGTGTCTACCTGCCTCTGAATCTTTCAGTGAAAAAGATTTTCCCATTATCTAATTTATTTATTTGTTCCAGCAATATTTCTCAAATGTCTGCTATATGCCAGACATGATTTAGATGTTAGATAATGAACAGTACAAAACCAAGTCCCTGCCCTCATGCAACTTACAATATAGTGGTAAAGACAGAAAGGAAACTAATGTCAAATGATCTACCAAGAATAAAACAAGTGAAGATAGATTGATATATTTGTGGCTTTTTAAAATTGAGTGGCTAGAGAATACTTTTTAAAAGGTGATATTAAGCAAAAACCCATATCAGGTGAAGGAATGTACCATACAAAGACTTCAGAAACTAACATTTCTAGTAATGGATACGGCAAGCATGGGAAATCAGGGTCAGCGAAGAGTCTGGCCAACAAGAACGGCAATGAGATGGATGGCTAACGTGCAATGAGTGAGGAAAGAGAGAGAGGGTAGGGTCATTTGATTGTGTTGGCCAAAAAGTCCATTTAGTTTTTTCTGTAAAATAAAAGACACACTTTTCATTTTCACCAATAACTTTATTGATTTGGATATTTTGTGTATGTTTGCAATCTTCCGCTATTGGTTTCTTGTGGGTAGAGGACAGGGGTGCTGCTCAACATCTTCCAATGCAGAAGACAGCCCCACAGCAAAGAATTATTTGGCCAAAATGCCAATAGTATCAAGAAACTTCACAAACCACTTTTGACACATTCGATTAGTCACAGCACCTTCATACACTGCACAAATATTTTTTTTCTTTTTGTGTTTTTACCTTTCTTGAAATAATAAAGCATAATATGCTGAAAATGTATATTTTCTTCCATCTTCCATATTAAAATGCCTTTACAAAAATGCACTAATTTGGATAATTTTTTTTTGTAATGCACTGATATGACAACTGTCACAATACAAAATTGTTTCCGATGAAGTTAAAGGACAACTAAGCACTACTAGAGCCATCGTGAAGAAAAAGAAAAAACTTTTTGGCCACCCCAATAGTTCATAGGTCTGGGTAAAATCTGGATTTCATTCTGAGTGTACTGGTATTTTACAATATTGAAGAGGAAAGTGCCTTGATATGATTTACACTTTTGAAAGATAACTCAGGTATACATTTGAATACTTACAGTGGGATGATAAACATATTTTGCAAATCATCTATATGATAAAAGACTAATGTCCAAAATACATAAGGAACTCATTTAGCTCAGTAGCAAAAATTCAAATAAACCAGTTAAAAATGAGCAACAGATTTATATATACATTTCTCAAAAGACAGCATACAAGTGTCCAAGAGGTACTTGAAAAGGTGCTCAACCTCACATTTCATCAGAAAAATGAAAATCAAAATACATGAGGTATCACCTCACACTGTTAAGGTTGTTATTGTCAGATTTAAGAGATAAATATCAGCAAGAGTTTGGAGAAAAGGAAACTCTTGTACACTTTTGGTAGGAATGTAAATTGGCACTGCCATATGGAAAACAGCATGGAGGTTCCTCAAACATTAAAAATACAACTATCTATGTTCAGCAATCTCACTCTGAATATATATCAAAGAAGTAAAATCTGGATCCTAAAGAGAGAACTGCACTCCCAAGTTCGTTGCAGCATTATTCACAATAGCCAAGATACGAAAACAACCTAAGTGTATTTTGATGGATGATGAATAAAGAAAATAGTACATACCCACACATACGTACAGAGAAACGTTGTTCAGCCTTTAAAATTAAAAAAAAAAAAAAAGGAAATCATGCTATTTGTGACAGCATACAATCCCGGAGAATACTATGTCAAATTTATCATGTTGTATATTTTAATTACTTATTAAAACATAGTTTTATCTCAGTAAAGCTTGGGGAAAATTTTAGAGTAGGAAAGTGTGAGTAGAATCAGAGACCCAGGAGTCAATGAGTGGTTTGAATCTAGAAGAGTAACAGTGGTGATTCAATTTAGCATAGTGAGATAGAAGTGCTTAGATGTAGATTTAGGAAATATTTAAAGACCAAACAAAAGGTCTGGCAGATATAGGGTGGAAAAAAAGAACAAGGGCAAAAATAACTGAAGACTTTTAAGCTGAGTAAACTTAAGTGTGCCATTTACTGAGTTTGGGGGAAGCAGAGGGGAGGTAATTTGAGATGGGGAAACAATTCTTTTTCGGAAATGCTAAACCCAAAATAGCAGGCCAAGTCATGGTCTTAAAGAGGCTGACGGGTATATGTTGCTGGTATTCCGGGGACTCAGGTAGGTGGGCAGAACTAAAGATATACATTTCAGTAAAATCAGTATCCGTGTGCTTGTCGGTATAATTCTTTTTGAAGACTAATTTGCATTTCCTTCACATTGGTGTTTTGAATTTCAGCATTTGCTTCATATCTGCATGGTTTGCAGGATCAGGTAATGTCCCTTCTGTTCACCCATTCAAATCCTGCATAACTCCCAATGACTGGAAAATTCTAAGCCCTCTGCTTCATAAATCATCTATGCTATCCTTTCCTGTGGAGGACAGGATTTGAATACAGCCAAAGGAAAATGAGCATCATTTAAAAGATATTGTAGTTCAGAAATAAATGACTAGTTCATTGCTTAATTAATGAAAAAGTCCCCAAACACGAAATGTTAATGTTCTTTTTTTAAAAAGTGCACTATTCTAAAGATATAGCCAATTCTGTTGTTTCAGCTAGTATGAACATATAAATTCACAGCGTTTGGAAGCTACATTAAGTCATTTATATTAAAGATCATTCTTTGCCAGATTAGTGGGAACTAATTATTCTTAATTGCACACATTCTTTCCCAAAACAACTCTGTGACCATTGGCACATATTGATAAATCGACGCCTATGACTGGGGATGTGAATTTTAGTTACTAATAGAATAAAGCATTTACTTATTAAAGGTTTAGTTTTGAACTCCTTATTTCGGTTATACTTGTTATAAACAAGTGTAATAGACAGTTTAATAGGGATTGTATAATCTGTTATCTAAGTTCATGTCAACATCTCTAGGGATGGACAAGAGATTATATTGCTTCTAGCACTCACTATGTGAGCATCAATGCTCATTCAGTAATCCAAAAATGTTTCCTGAACCTCAGCTCTGGGTTGAATATTGGTTTTGAAATACATTAGGATGAAATCAGATCCAAAATCAATTTATTTTTTATTTAGTAACACACTTAACCCTTCTGGTAATCCTATAGTAGCCATTTTTATGAAAATGCTAAGTAACAAAAGACCACAGATTGAATTTTGACTTCACTACTTAATAGTAATACCTTACATAACTTACTTTGATTGGCTTATTCTTTGTTAACAGCAATATTTACTTGTTATAACCTTCATCTGAGGGTATGTTAATTGATTCAAGAGGGGGAGAGAGAGAGAGAGGGAGAAACATCTATCAGTTGTATCCTGTGTGTGTGTGTATATATATACACACACACACACCAATTGGGAATTGAACCTACAACATAGGCATGAGCTCTGACCGGGAATCAAACCAGCAACCATTTCTGGTGCACAGGATAAAGCTCCAATCAACTCACCCAACCAGCCAAAGCAAGTTATTTTTACCACTTACTTTCTGATACTGCATTTTAAAAATGAGACTATGATTCCGTATCTCTCAATCTTGTTTGAGTTCTAAGTAAAGCTCTTCCCCACATTGAATCCGCACTGGCCTGTGGTTTGGAGGAAACTGGACTACATGATTCCTTTCATCCTTCCAAGCTATTAAGAATTTTTCTACCTCATTCCCCACATTCTGTGACCACTGAACAAGCAGGACTCTAAGCATCTACTAAAATAGAATTGAAGAATCAGGATACAAGGATTTATTTCTCACAGAAGAATACATCCAGGGCTGGGTTTCTGGTCATTGACCTGGATGGGAGCAGCCCACAGGTGCATGCTGTGGACCTGAATAAGAACCAAAAGCCACATGAAAGCATCAACTTAAAGTTCAACTGAGTTTTGTGAACCCTGAAAAGAGAGCAACAGTTGGTATGAGACTATGGAATCCTATCAGGATAGAGGAATTGATCTTAGAATGATTGGTCGAACTTGAGGAATGACAAAGAGATGCAAGGGCTGAAGTGCTGCAGGGGTTTTTAATGGCTTCCCTGTGGCATGTTTTCTGAGTTGATGAGGCCACACTAAGGAGGGTCAAAATTTATACTCTCTCTGACTTTATTTATGACCCAACTTATTTTGTCCATGTCATGCTTTGAGGCTAAATGAATTAAGAAAGGAAGTTCATACCTACAATAATTATTTTTCCTGGAACATACCTCTGTCTCAGGATGTATTTCTTTCAACAACTCAATTCATGTAGTGAATGAGAGTATAGGTAAGCTGTAGACTTGAAGGTTCTTTAAATAACCATTAAGTAACAGAACCAGAATTCATCAAATTGCTTTATAAATACTGTTTAACACTAAAGGTTTATTTAGACACAAGGAATTCCAAGGTATTTTTCATTAAAATAGTAATTACCCTTTCTTATAAAATTATATATTTAAATTATAAATATATAATTTAAAAAATTGTTCTTGAATATCATTGACCCATAGTCTGAGACATGAGTTATTATGACAAAAGATCAAAGCAGAGAATTTTTCCATAGTTTATGGCCCAATGAAAATGTTTTGATCATCTTGTTCCCTCCCTGCCATGGAATAAATATCTGAAAGAGATAATATTTTTCAAAGGTAATTTCTAGGAGACCAAGTTACACAGACACTTATCCATTTCACTTTTCTTTCATGGTGTGCATTTTGTTCTTCTGAAGACATTTTTCTCATGGCAGAGTAGTATTTTAATGTCTTTAAAATAGAATAAATCAAATTATGGAAATAAAAGAGAAAGAACCTGTATTTAATTAGTTATAGAGACAGAGTTTTATTAAGGTCTGCAGTTGCTATTAACTATCTTTAATTATTATGGTCATATGCCACCAAGACACTCCAAAATTATATGTCTATTAGTTTGAAAGTATGTAGTATGAGCATATTTTTATAAAGTCTGTTTCACAGTGTTATATAAGTAAAACTTGAGTATTCTGTGTGCCAATTTTGTTCCTTGAAATATTTTATCATTAAGATTATATATTGGAGTGTTTCCATCTTTAAGAGCTATAAACCTGAGCAGACAGATGGCTAAATGTTAGGCAGATAAATAAAAATGATGAATAATTCAAAAAAGGTTACTAACAGTACATTTGTCCACCACACCAGTTCAATCTGCTCCTGTCTAGACTACAACTTGAATATTAAGTTTTTAATGAGAATAGCTTTTATAACTCATTTCCCTGATGAAACTTTCTCTTGTTAATAAAGACCATATATCTTTTTACATTAAATTTTATTCACAGATGAAGTTTTACATATATTTTGTGTTCTATCACTACTAGGTAGAACATATATTAATATGTTTTGGGCAACATCTGTTTTTGAAAATTATAGCTTGTTTTCACAAAAATTCTTAGATTTTTGTCAAGTTTGCAGCATTTTAATATCTTAAGTGTGTGGAATTTAATAAAAAGCTGTATGAATGAATGCTAAATATATTCAACTAAATTTATCTTAACATATTTTAGAATTTGAGATTAAGACATATACAGTAAACTAAAGGTTATTTTGATTTTTTTTCTGCTTTGTCTCTTAAACAAGAAGCTTAGAGACTGCCAGAAAATAATGAATGAAATTAACATTTAAAAAATTCCCAGAATAAAATAAAAAGTTTGAGTTACTTCAAAAATAAACATTTGAACACCCATAGTTAAATTTAATAACTTAAACACGTGAGATTATAACCAGTACTTCCTAAAATCCCACTAATTATAATGAATACATGAAAAAATTGTAAACCTCTAGGTAAAAATGTAAGAAAGGAAGTTACACCAAAGTATAGGTGTCCAAAAAACTTGCCAAAAAAAGTGGATGTATTCAAATGAATTAGGAAAGTGCAGAAAGTTGAAAACTTAATAACTGCAGAGGAAAGGATGATATGAAACAAGTTAAGGAAACAATTGGAGGCACCAATTAACTGTGAAAATAGGTAGCAGATACTCTGATTGAAAAGCAGTTAGATGCTCACAATATCAATCCCAATCTACCAAACTGGGTGAGTACCACTCCTTCTCTGGCAGAAGAAAGGAGGCATATTCAAGTTGGACAACTTGAACCAGTGAGGCTCTGACCTCATTCCCCCTTGCCCCCCGGTACCACAAAATGAAGGGTTTTACTCTTCTACTGAAAACTGGGAGAATAAGTGAGAGTCCATCTAGGAATGATGAGTCCCCACCTTCCTTCCCTTCCTTGGCTGGAAGAACCCTGGCCAGAGTCAAAAGGTTGCACTGCCCTTCCCCCACCCCCACCATAAACACAAATGCACACGCACACCCTTGTAAGCTCCATCACACAGATGGAGCAGAATATTACTGAAACCAAGCAAAAGATCTATATAATGGGTTGGTTTCCACCTGATTATCCTACTCTAAAGCCCACAATAATTCATGCTCCCATAAATTAGTTTGCCAGGACTGCGGGAACAGATTACCACATGCTGGGTGGTTTAAGGCAACAGTAATTTATCCTGTCAAAATTTTGCAGGTCAGAAGTCTGAAATTTAGGTGTCTGCAAAACTAAACTACCTCTGAAGGCTCTAGGAAGAATCTTCCCTGCCTCTTACTGGCTTCTGGTTGTTGCCAGCCACTCTTGCTTTGTTTGGCATGTACTGCGCTGCTCTGGCTTCTGCTGCCATCTTTGCATGGCCTTCTAGTCTTCTCCGCGTGCGTCTCTATCTGAACTGCCCTTATCTTCCTCTTAGAATGACACAAGTCATTGGATTTAAGACCCACCGTAATCCAGTAGGATCTCGTTTTGACTTAATTGTATTTGCAAAGACTCTATTTCCAAATTAAATCGAATTCTGAGATTTCAGGTAGACATGGACTTTTGGGAGGACAATGTTCAATTCAGTACAAGTTCCTTATGCTTTTAATGTGAACAGACACAAAAAAGTGGCTGGATATTTGAGAAAAGCACTAAGACAAACATACCTGGAAAGTCAAAATGAGAAGTGGATGTGGGTGGGGAAGAAACTTGAGAAATTCCTAAGCATAAGAAAATATGAAAACCCAAGCCAATTATTTTTAGAGATCCAAGTAAAGATATTAAAATTATAAAATAAGAATAGAATGCTATTAAAAATATAGAACAAGATTTTGAAATTGTAAATATAATAACAAAAAATGTTTTTAAAAATCAGTTAATGTTTGAAAAATAAAGTCATGGGAGCCTCCCAGACAGTAGAATAAAAAGAAGAAAAAAATGAAGTAATAATAAAAAAGGAAAAATTTAGATGCTCAATTGAGGTATTTTTAGTATCTGATTAATAGAATTTCTAAAAAGAGAGTGTAGGGAAAAAATGATAGGAATATCAGTTTTTCAGAAAAAATGAAAAAGTGTAATAAGTGCCCAACATTATTATTAAAAGAACCATATCAAGGCATACCACTGTAAAATTTTAAAAAATTGCATGATCCTTAAAGATCTAAGTAGAGGAACAGAGAATAGGATATGTTGTGTGGACTGAACATTTAGTTAATAGCAAACTGAAGCTAAAAATACATTAAATGAACATTTTTAATATTTTAAGGAAAAATAATTTCAGATCTATAATTCTAGACGACCATGCCATTAATCAAGAGTGAAGGCTGGGCAGATATAGAATAAATGTGGATGTGGCTATAGGCAACATGGATACACACATATAGAGGCAGATATCTATCAATGGATTTGAACATGTGTGGTCTCAAAAATCTACCTCCCTATGCATGCTTTCTCAAAAAAAAAAAAAAAAAAAAAGCTGAAGCTATCTGCTACCCATACGTAGCACACATTATTAATGACCCACTTGCTTAAATGTGAAAGAAAACTGATTATTGCTTAAAGGAAACTTTGATGCAGATCTTTTAGCATAGCTGGATCTAACCTCTAAGTTGTGATTGCACTCTGTCTCTAAGTGGTTTTGTCAGTTAACTCCATATTCCTTCACTTGGTTACATTTGTGATCAGACTCCTCTCCTTCACTCAGAAGGACCCTCCCTTAGTGTCCCCCATAAAGGACAATTGTTTGTTTTCTGGGATCACATGTCTTCTTGAATCTCCCTCTTAACCTACCCACCCCAAATTACTGGAATAAAGATACTGGTTTCTCTCAATGTTCAACCTATATCTTTTCTTCTTTATTAATAGAGGAGTGAGATCATATGATTGACAGATAAAAGCAGATCTGTAAAAAGAAAGACATGAAAGAAACTGTGGGCAGAAAAAACTAAAAACAATCCTATCACACAATTATAGAAAAACAGATGCCTGCTAGAATAACTTTCATGTTTTTAAAATTTTACATCTAAAGCATATTTTACTCAGCCAATAATAAAGGATTATATGCATTACAAATATTTGTAACAAATGTGACTGTTGTTTACTGAAGTTTAAACTTATCAAAATTCCATACCATTTCATCTTCTATATGAGAAATACAATGTAATGAATATACTGAGTTAAAACCCAAATAAGTGTACTTGAAACACATGGCTTCAGCCACTTACAAAAATACCTTCCCTCAACTGTAATACAAAGATATGTTCTTTATTTCTGTATATACTGCAGATTCAAGAATTAACTATTCAAGAGGCTTTGTTCTGAGATCATGTTTGAATATAGAGCCAAACTATCATTTAATGTGTGGTTTTGCAAACATTTTATTTTTTTTCACTTTTTCCCCCAGGAAAATACTGAACAAGCAAAAAAAACAAAAACAAAACAAACAAAAAAAAAACAAGTACAAAAGCCATGCTTTGTGAGATTTTTGAAAATAATGAAAACAAATAATACAGATTTATTTTCCTGTTCCATATCTTCCAGAAATCTAAACTCAAAAGCACAATGCAAATTTCTGACAACATCTCTTTTATTTTGGTTCTTTCCAATACAATTTGTGTTTTATATTTCAAGGTATTGTTATGCTAGAATGAATTTATGATCTTATGACGGTTAAGAAAATAGAGTTTTAACATAACTTGGACTCCTAATATGTGTGTAATCTAACAGGTTTCTTAAGCCTACGCCTCAGTGTTTTCATGTGAAAAGAGGAGTGATGATGTGTACTTACCAAAACAATGCAGGAATTTAGTGAGCTGGTGCAGTCACAGCATTTAACCCCATGACAGACATGTCCATGCATACAGATTCATACTAATTCTTTAAAACTTATCAAATATATATTACATACCAGATATGTTGTCATTTTCAGATACAGAATTGAATGAACAGACATAACATATGGAACAGACATAAAAGGTGACCTCCTATGAGGTCATTAAATGCCTAATAAATGGGGATTACAGTTACAAAATCTGCAACGAGCTATGAAGACACTTGCTACTTTAAAAGGACCCATATAGCATAACTTTATTTATAAAATCATGAAACTGTTATTTACCTCAGATTAATTGCACTATTTTTAACCTACTTATGTAGGTCATGTCTCCCTTGCTTGACCTGTTGCATCATTTATCCATGAAATCTTGACACCAGTTATAAAATTACTCTGTAATAAATGATGATATCTGTCAAAAATAAATAAATAAAGATATGAAAAGCCAAAAAAGGGAAGGGCAATAAAAGTCAACCAATGAAACCCCTTTCTGCTGTGACTCTAGTGTGGCATACCCAACCTGAGACACCCTTCTGCCCCTCACACACCGCGGTGACCTAACTGTGAGCCGGCAGTGGCCATTTCACGTAGGAGAGTGGCCAGCGCAGTGTTCCGTATTCCAAATACGTATTTTTGGAATTGAAATGAATTCTATGGATTTTGTGTTTAGTCACTACTATCATTTTAATTGAGCAAGTCCCCCCCTTTTTTTTTTCATGGAAAATAAAAAGGTTAAGCAAGATGATCACTCGCTTCCCTGTCTTGTCCATGGTTGTGCTCTGTATTTACCTTTATTCCTGTTCTCATTATACGCAGTTAGGATATTTCTACTATATAGTAAAAAACCTGATATATCGTTTCATTTTTAATGCATTTTTGATTCATTCAGACACTCAGTAAATATTTGTTGACTGAAGAAATGACCTGTATACTTAAAAGAGGCATCCTTATTATGTGTGTAAAACACATTAGAGTAATTTAATGCACTAATTATAGCATGCCTTTTTTTTAATTATTGAATTGTACTTATTTTCTCCTAAAGCATTTGGGAATGCATAATGCATGATTAGGGAAATGTAATATTTTTATGAGGGTTGTTTGATAAATTATTGAGTAAGGATTTTCAGCACACCTGCACAAACTCATTTGAAAGCAGAAGATAGAGTGTTTGCCTAGCAGAAAAGTGCCATGGTGATAAAGCAGAGAATATCTGCATTCTATTTTATTTCCAGATGGTACAATGTTACAAAAGTTGAGTCCAACTGAATTATGGTGGAAATGTGTGTTCTTTAAAAATAGATCTGCATAAATTACTTCTAAAATTCAAGGGACCAAATTTGCACTATTCATACAATGTAAATTGTACAACTAACAGTGAAGTTCAAATTAAATATCAGTGACTTCTTTTTCTTTCGGCCATGAAGAAAATTAGGAAATCTTCATCTGAAAAGAGCAGCCTGTCCAGTATATCACGGGTCTTAATTTTCAAGTCAAAGTAATTGAACTGTTTAACAAAAGGAAATGTATTTGAGAATTAAGCAAGGTTTGTGATTAAAACAATGTCCGTCCCTTTAAAGAATTATTGGAAAATGCATTTACATGAAGATTTGATAAAGTTAGGAAGGCAAAAGCTATTTTTTAAAGGAGAGAAGTGTAGCTTTTCTTTGTTACAGTACTCTTTTACCACCATTGGGTCTCATATGAGGATTCTAACTACTGACAAAACTAAGCCCTAAAATTTCAGAGACTTTAGCCCACAGAAATTTATGTCTTGTTCTTGTAACGGTCCAATATGAAAAAGCTCCTAGTCTTAAATCACTTTCTACCTCATGGCTGGCTAGGGACTCAGGCTCCTTCTGCTCTGTAGTGTTGCCATGTCCCAGGGTTTCAGAGTGTTCTGCCTTTAGCTGGACAGTGGGGGAAGAGAGGGCACATAATATGTACACGAGTGGTCCCATATAGGTGTGGGGAACCTGGCCATGTAGTCTCTGGAAAGAGGGCTACCTATCAATATCACTGTGCTGTAGAAAGGGTGAAAATTATTGTAGAAAATTAATCATTGCTGCTTCATGCATCAATGTGGGGTCATTCTCACACAGGAAAGTAAATCATGGTCTTGCTTGCTCAAAGTGTCACTTCCTCATTTTGGCTTGAGACTCCATTAAGCTTATTTTGTTGTTTTCCTGTTCAACTTGGGGATGGAGGGCTGGTAAGAATGACAAGCTAATACTCACAAAAACATTTTATAGGTAAATGGTCAATTGGTAAAAATATTTGCATAAACTGGTTGAGATTAGAACTTCTGATCCATACTCTTTTTTTATAACACCTGAATCTCCATATTTACAAAGATACTTTGTCAATAATCTGTAGTGTAAATAGTAGTATTCAATTAATATTTTCAGTTTTTTAATAAAATATGCTTGCTTTCAGTTCATTGATTCCCCCCTGTGACCATCTTTAGGAAATATAGCTAAGAGATTACAGCCTTTAATTAAAAACATTTTAAATTATATACATATGTAAGCATATATAAATATATGAGAATGTATAAACATATAAGTATATATAATTAATCAAATCAAAATTGAAATTTAAGTCATTGTGGTGTTCTTTCTGAAATAATGGTCAAGAAAAGGTTTATTGGGACCTTGAATTAAAATTGTAATAAATGTAAATTTGTCTAACGGAGGGTCCCTGGCAGACAGCAATGGCCTTGGGTGACGCTGGCTACCATCATTAAAGGAGCCAGGCAGTGGTGAACCTACGTGCCCTGCAGAAAATGGATGTTGGAGAAGCTTCTGCAGCAATAGGGGCTGCCAGGTGGGCACACTTAAAATAGGGAACCAAACCATTTCCTCCTTCAGTGTCTGTCAATCAGCCTTGACTGACAAAACTTAGCAGCAAGGCAACTGGCAAAGGAAAAAATATTTAAAGAACCAAGATTCATTTTCATAGTGTGGCAAAAAAAGGTAAATTTGGAACCGAGGGGTAATAAAAGACTAACTTGGTAAAGCCCTTTCCTGCTGCTTCTTCCATCATCAGTGATAACACAGGACAAAGAGCTCCCCCTTTACCCTTCCAGATTTCGGCTATAATTTCTTAGAACTATATGTAAGAAAATTCAATGTTTTGCTCCGTTGTATGCTCCTTAACTTGCAAAGCATCAAAAATTTAAAAAGAACTCAATGACTATTTTTGACATAGGGAATAAACGCTGACTAAGGTGATACCCGAAGCCAAATCTCAACACAGTGCATTTCCCTAAGCTGCTAAACCCACACACCTGAAGGTTCTACACATACTGAGGGCTGGACTCATTGCTCTGAAGATCTGTTCCACTTCCATGCTCCCTATATTAGTAAATGATGTAATTTCTGGATCACTGATCCTACTAAGAATCCTGGAAGTTCCCCCTTTCTTTTCTCCCCATTCTACATATTTAATCAATTTATCGGGTTTTAGCAACACTGTTTCTCATTTGTAGACCCTGTTCCCTACTGATATTTTTTTGAGTCAGGCCCTCCTTGTAGCTTTTCTGGATTATTGTGGAATTCTCCCTGCGGGCCTTTCTGCCTTCAGCTTTGCAAGCCTCTGATTTAACCTTTATGCTATTGCCCCAGTTACCTAATAAGATGCAAATCTCATCATGTAACTTCTTTCTTTAATCCTTCAGAGTTTGTCTATTGCTTAAAGCAATGTTTTTCAACTTGTGCTCCTAGGAAACCCTAGGTATGTACAGTGATCTTCAGGTGTTACAAATAGGAAAAGAAACA
Organism: Mormoops blainvillei; assembly: GCA_004026545.1. Taxonomy (NCBI): domain Eukaryota; kingdom Metazoa; phylum Chordata; class Mammalia; order Chiroptera; family Mormoopidae; genus Mormoops; species Mormoops blainvillei. The sequence continues at coordinate 128,905 of PVJD01004138.1, read as the reverse complement.
GAGAGGGCAAGATTCTGGGACCCGCATTCTTGCTTCTTACCAAGGAGCTTAATTTTCTCTCTTATACATATTTTTGTAAGATTTTGTTTGAATAATGCGTTTCACTATGATGAACTATATATAAGTAACAAAATCACAAGGAAACAATTTTGAAAACAATTGAACTAAAAGATAAATGACAAATCTTTTATATGGCATATATGATCATCTACAACCTGGCTTTTGACTAATCTTTAGCCTGATCTCTAACACTGCGTACATTGACAGGAAAACAAACACCAGTCATAGCCATACTCAATTATTCAAAGTTCTCTAATATGCCACATTTTTAATCTATTCACTCTTTCAAAAAATACCTTAAGCGTCAACTATGTGTCAGCTCCTATACCAAGTGTAGGGACATAAGTGTGATTTAGAAAATCCAGTACATGAACTATTAAAAAATAGAATATAACTGTGTGGAAAGCACTCTGGAATTAAAAAGTAGAAAACTGGTATAAGGAGTTTGGGGGGATATAGTTTTAATTATAAATGTGAAAAATTCTAACAGTTTGTGGAATATGAGTAAAGCCCCAAAGTTGGTGAGCAAAGCACGCAGCCTAGACATCTTGGGGAAGAGCTTTTCCAGCAGAGGACAGAGAATGTCAGTTCCCTCAGGGAAGGCCATACCTAGAGTCCTGGAGGAAACCGAAAGAACCCATCTGGCTGGATAAGGGAGAACTAGGCAAAAAAAATCTAGTGGGAGATGAGATTATGGGTAAGATGGTAACCAAAGTATAAAGAGCAAGTATAAACACCGTCTTCTCTGTGTCCTTTCCCCTTCTCCTTTCTTATAAGAACAGCTGCTAGAATTAGGGTCCACCCCAAACCAGAATGATCTCATTCTGAGATACTTAATTACATCTACAAAGACCTCTTTGTAGATCAATATGCACTTGTAGCTCTCAATAGTGAGGTTCTTTGGCTCCAGAACTGAGAAGTAAATTTCTGTTGTTTATACTGCCCAGTCTGTAATATTTTGTGCAGACCCATGAGATTCCACTGACAACATAATAATTAGGAGATAAAAATATTGTTCAAACATTTATTATTACTTGGAAGATTTCACTCAATGAGAATGATTTTATGTATACAACTGCAAAAGTTGTATTCAATGCCTTTCTGAAGTGTGACTTCTCATTTAGACAAATTTTTATATAGATGGAATTTCTCTTCTAAAATAATTTTGCTTTATTTTGGATTTTGAGTTTTCTTGTGCAAATATGAAAAGTGAAGTAATAGTTCCAATGACAGAAGTACTTCACAGGTCTATGATGCTAATTTTATATCAAAAGCTGTTAAATGCTTAAAATAGACAAACAATTCCAATAATGGCTTGATTTTTTTTAAAAGTCCAGTTCATGAAATATAAAAATTTTGAACATTTATGGTGATCAGTTAAAATGTCTGAAAAAGTTGTGATTATTTATTACAAATTCAACTGAATGATTCAACATTTAAAAATAAAATGATATAAGGAGAAAAATTTTGTTGCACAAAAATTATTAGATAAGAATCAAAAAGTAAGTTTAAAAAATTTGAAGAAGATGCATATACATAATGGTGTATTTTACATAGTTTAATTTTGACTGGTTTAATTTTGGGGGCATCAAACCTGGTGTCAATCAGAAAAATATCTTCAAATATAACAATGCTTTCTCTCTTTGCTGCCCCCATGCAGACATATTTGAGGCTTTGAAGAGTTACTTAGTAATTGAACATCATTACTTAATACATTAATATTTAATTGTATTAAATGATTTTGTAAAGTAGTCCTCAAAATTTTGTGTGTATTTTATTCTCTTATTTTTAGCAGCACTTTTATTTTCAAAAGTGCAAGTTTTGATAATTTTAAAGACAACGACGTTAGATATCTACTAGCACATTTCACGAAAGCAGTAGGATGGCTGTGTGAGATCAGAGGACAGGGGCCTAGGCCAGATGCGTGATTTCGTAGTCAACAGCATACAGATAGAAATTTAAACCATAAAACAGAAATTTGCTCTTTCTTCCTGAAAGGGTAAATGAGTCAGAAATCTTCATATGTAAATATAATCCTCATTTAAAAGCGTATTAAAAACTACACTTCAATCTGATCCCCTAACACTTACTGCCTTTGAGACTGTTGTGTATTATAGAGTGTTGTTTTTCCGCAGTAGAGTATTGCTTAGCCTACCTTAATTCCCATGCTATGAAATCAGACATGAATATCTAGCATAATAAAATTATGTGACTCATTCATTTCATTTTCGATACTCAGTGGGAGTTAGCATTAGGAGGAGCAACTGAGTACATTCTTTGTGCGTGTATGATTGCATTCTCCAAACAGTTTAGAATGGCTCCTAATAGTGTTAATCAAAATTCTGTATTTCATTGCAAGAAAAATGCTAAACAGGAAAGAAGTTTATACCTACATTTCCAACTGCTTAGTTAAAAGAAACAAAACAAAACACCTCTACCTTGCTGTTCTGCCAGGAAACTCAAAATCCAATGTACAAAAGACAAAAGGCTAAGCACAGTGTTTATTTGTCCAAAATATTCCCTAAATATTTCTTCCTCTTCTGCTTTGGGATCACTTGTTTTTAATTTACCTCGCCTTAAAATATTAGGATTATTTCAGATGTTCTTTATTTATTGTGTTTATTTCTTTGTTTATTTATTTTGGCCTAATGTTTACGGATATCCAGCCTTACTGACTGAACCTCTGCAATAGCTCTTCCATCCAGTTCTGCTCTCCATTCTTTCCGTTTCTAGCCTATTTTGACATCCATTTGATTTACTGAATGATTGAAATATGTTCCTTACTGCCTCTAACCTCTTACCTAATGCTATCAATTTAATCTTTCTAAAGATCCTTAAGCATGTCGCTTCTTTGCCTAATAACATTTGATATCTTTCTTATAGTTACTGGAGACATTTATGTTCTTTAATCTTACAATTTAATTTTATCCTACTTTTCTAATCCTGTCTTTCACTTTTTTTGTTTTTAGAATGTGGTCTAACCAAACTGAACTACTCTTTCTAACACAGAGTGTGCGCATGTTTTCCTCCACAATTCCCTTCCTGAAGCAATTTCTCCTCTGCGCAATTCTCTGTTCTCTCACTCCTGCGTATCAAAACAGGGAATTCAAATGTCGCCTGGCCTCATCAGCTTATATATAAAATTGGGCTGCTGCACTATTTCGTACTTAGTTTTAAATTTTATTTTAAAAATAATATATGTACATGATTATAAAAAAATCACATCAATGTTCCATTCTCCTTCGAGAGCCTTTTCCTTTTATTTGTTTATTTTGGTAGTTACTTCCATAACTCCAAAGAACATGTTTTGATTTTGTATCAATTTTTAATAACCTATATTAAAAATTAAAAATTGAAGGCTTTATTGGCTTATCTTACATAATCTATACATGAGATAAACCTTCCCTGGTTGTCACTGTTTTTTTTCCTCTAGTAATGGCTTCCCAATCTATTGATTGGCTGCTGAACACTTAGTTTCAGATCAGCTTCAGTTCTGCCTGGCCCACCTTTCCTAAGTCCTCTGTTTCTTTTCCTGCCAGTCCTTTATTCCAAATTTGAGAAAAGAAATTTCCCTAAACTCCTTGTAGTAATAGTTAATAAAAGCAATACTTACTTTTAACAAGAAAAGTCAATTTGTTACCTTTAACAAGATCAAAAGTAACAAATTGACTTTTCAACACAGAAGATGAGATTTAGCTGCTTCTACTTATGGTTACTTTCAGATTGGGTCCCACATTTTGAAATGCCCAGGAAATGCCCCTCTCAGCACAGCTCTTGGTCTGTGTCATATGGTTAAAGTCAGTTTACCTTTCTCCAGTGGGAATACCCTTAGACCTGTCCACATTACTCAAATTGCAATTGCAAAGCCTTGTAGGATGAGACGCATGGTGCATCCCTCTCTAAAGCAAGGTGCACCTCCTGAAGACTTGCTCTCTGTCTTCAAATCTATTCTCTTAAGACAAATGAAAAATCAGAATACCTGCTTAAGAGAGGTCTACAGAGTGATCTTGTCTTACAGCCTTTAAAGTTATAACCTCCTAAATGTACCTTATGCCTATTCTCCAAAGATCAGACTGCTCAGCCATAAATAATATTATATGTAGAATAATAGTGTTATAGTCTAGACATAGAGCTTTTGCAGTTATCAGACTCTTTAGTTTGTTAACCCATGTAAGTGAGAGTTGAGTATTTTTAACTGTTTCTGCAGACATCCTGATCTCCACTCTCTTAGGATGATGTACACACACACTTTGACACTGAGGTCATAAAAAACAAGGGTAGCAGAGATTGAATCAATAAATTAAACTTTTTCTAGCAGAAATATCATCTTTACAAATGCAACTTTTCTTATAACCATGGTGATCTCTTAAATGATCGTATAGAAAACCCAGGACTCTGGGCTTCATGGCACTTCAAATAATCCCAAACTATTTCAGGGAGTTGCTATGTTCTACATGCCTTACCAAAGAGAAAGCTATTTAACTACATAAATCATATATTATACTTTTTGATTTCTATTCTGTAACTTTCTTGTTATGGTTGTAAGGTCCTTAGGACTAAAACTTAGACATTCCAGCTCAAAAGACCAAGTTCTTTCTCAGCTGTTTAAAAGCTGCAAGAAAGATTTCCTATTCTTGTGACTGAGAAAACTCCATTGTGAATATTGTTCAGAGCTTGTTTTTCTCACATGCATAGAGGCTGATGCCAGATGAAAAATGACGGTGGAAGAGCTACTTGTTATTTTCCTTTTGTATAACAAGATGTCGAAATCTTATAGCAAGACATGACAAAGTAACGTGATACTTTAAAATGCATAATTTACTAAGAAAATGCATAATAAGATATTCCATGACACTTAGACCTCTCAGCCAAATCAAATTTATTTTTAAAAAGTAAGATACATTTTGAAGAAATGATTTAATTAGTAAAACCACCTTAAGAGAAAATGGAATATTGGGTATTTTCAAAGTTGGCTGTGATATCTTCTTTCCCAAATGCCTTTTAGAACATTGACACTCCCCATCTAGAGGTAAAATTTAATTATCTCTAAATCTAAGTAGCACTCTGACACACCCATATCCAATGGAAGGTGACAGGAGTGACACTATGTTTTCTGAAGTTACACCATAAAAGATAAAGTTTCCACCTGCTTAGCTGGGATACTAACTTTGGAGCCTAAACCAGAATATGTAAAGTCCAACTGCCCTGAAGCCACCAGAAGAGGCCAAAAGAAGCATCCATCCAAAGCTTCAATTGAGGTCCCACATGATAGCCAGTGTCAACCATCAGACATGTGACCAAAAACACTTACAGATGATTCCATACCTCAAATAATCATGTAACACCCCACCATCAGGGGTTCCTAGCACAGGTCCCAGGTATCACAGAGCAAGAAAAAGCCATCTCCCCTGGGTTCTGAGTTCCTGACCCACAGACTCTGTGAGCACAATACCATTAATTTTTTTACCCCTAAATTTTAAAATAACTTGTGACACTGCAGTAGCAACTAGAAGAAGACTCTGCATTGTGAGTACAAATGGGAAAGAAGTGGAGTCCCTGAAGAGTCACCCAAACTATCCCTGAAGCCCAATATGCATTCTCGAGGGGACCTCAGGACTGGCACCGATCCAACCAAGGTGCCTGCCACAAACCAGAAGGAAGAAACCATAGGGATGCAGTAGACAAGAGATATTCCCACGGATGACAAGAAGTACACTACCATTTTCTATGGACCACAAGGAGGCAAAGAAGAAGAGACACCTTGCCTATGGCCTTTTATGTCCTATCAAAGGAGACTACGTGGCAAAGAGAGGGAACTCTGTAGCTGATGTCTGAGTATGGAGCTGAGATGAAAGTTTCCACCTGCAGGGGTGGTTTCTGACATATCAAGGATCTTTGGGAAGAAGAGCCCAGCAGGGAACTTCTGAAGAACCTTGAAAGTAGTCCAAGATAGAAGGAGTTTTAAATATCTGCAAGGCCTGGAGAGTTGGAAGCCCGCTTGTAATACCAGTACTATACTGTACTATACTATACTATATCAACACATAATGTAGCAGTATAATACTAGCACAATATTATAAGACAAGAAATTTCTTTTTTTCCCTTTCTTCTCCAAATAGCCATTATAGTTAGGAAATTAAAAGAAAAAAAGTGAAAAAATAAGAGCACATGATTAAAAAACAAAACAAAACAGGACAGAGCTTTCATAGAAAAGGGGAATGTGATATGGGCATGCCCATTTAACCCACAGTAACCAGGTAAAATATACAGTCTATAGTCCCAGGTACAGATGAGTAGATGTGGCTATTAGAGTTAGGGGAGGTCCTCTTTGTTTATTTAGTAGGACCATCATCAAGAGGGAGTTAGGGTAGAGGGAAATACATGTCTGAAGATAAAGGAGAAGCTATAAAATAGTCATCAGGACCAAAGATTGAACTAGTGTAACTGATTAGTGACTGAATAGTTCATTTGTCTGTGATCAAGAATTTAAAGTGATTAAGACAGAGTGGTTATCTGTTACTCTCCAGCCATGTTTGGCTCTTGGATGGACACATACAGGGTGGGACAAAAGTAGGTTTACAAAGTTGTGAGTATGCAAAATACAGAGTTAATCCTTGCATTATTATTTATTAATTATCTTATTATTTTCTTACTTTTTAAAAAAGATTTTATTTATTTTTAGAGATAGGGCAAGGGAGGGAGAGAGGAAAAGAAAACATCAATGTGTGGTTGCCTCTCGCCCTCCCCAAAACGGGGACCTGGCAACACAGGCATGTGCCCTGACTGGAAACTGAACCCATGACCCTTTGGTTTGCAGGCCAGCGCTCAACCCACTGAGTCACACCAACCAGGATTTATTATTTTCTTACTTTTGCTCCACCCTGTAGATTAAGTAAACAGCTGGGTTCGACAAATTTTGTGTTTTTTACCAAGTGAAAGTACTGGGTAGTATTGCAAAAGGGGGTGGTTTAAATTAGGATCTTCAAACTTAAGTTGGGTAAGAATGAAAAGTGAGGAAGTGAGGCGTGGTGAAGAAAAGTAAAAGGCCAGTAGAATCAAAGCTAGGAGTTCTGAACTGTTGCAATGGGGATAGGAGAGGGAGTTAGAAAGACAGCAGGGGGCTGTTATCTTAATTAAATGAATCAATGATATGCTTGAAGCTTTAAATATAATGACCCATTATTAGGATAAATTTGTATTCTATAGAAAATTTTATAATGTATATCACAGACTGTATATATTATGTATTATATAATAATAACTAGAATATTCAGAATATAAGAAGTTATCAAGGATATTTCACTGAATCTTTGTATCCCATATGTCACAAATCTCGATTATGCTAATTCTGGAGTAATTTAGAGGAAAATTCTTCCAACAACTAAAATATTTTATAAATAGTCACTATACTCAAAAGATACATCAACATTTTCTGTGTTTGTTTTTAGTACAAAAAGTTTGTTATGCTCAACCTACCTGTATTGAAATAAATTTTAAACAAGCAAATACAATGTCTATTTTGGATGTCAAACTGCTATGCCAGGCATTGTGAGGGCTCATAATTATAAATCATTTTGCATTTTTGAAAAATCAGTTTAGTTATTTAATTAAAGTGAATACACATTTTCTCCATCTCACATACATACTCTCACACATTCATCAATGTTTAAGAAAGAGGAAATGCAATCAGATAAGAACAAATACACAGATTATATTCCCCCCTCTCAGCTGAATTACAATCTACTTATTAAAAAACATACATAGATATTTAGTATTCTGTATTATTTTTCAGTTTTCCATTTTAGATGACTTAATTTAGTCACCAAAGCATGCAGGTCTCAGATTATTTATAGATAGAGGCTATTAAGCCTTGCCACATAAATGTTGAGTAATGACACCATAAAATAATCCTTTAATATTACTTTATGAATATGTATGACAATATTGTAAGTAATATTCATTTCTCAAAACTTCCTTATAAACAGGGGTAAGGACAGAATAAAACAGGCAGTAGTTACTCCAATCATATTGGTTCTGTACATAATTTCTGTATAAAGAATTTATATGAAAATCTTTCAAAAAATTTAAAACTGTCTTATTCTCTAGATTAGTACTTTTTATGTTTTAGAAAGCTCTTTTTGCTACTAATAAAAAATGAGAAAAATCATATTGTAGTGTAGGCAAATGATGTCAATTGGAAATTCAACCTCTGTCTTATAATTTTTGTCTTATAATATTTGTTTTAGAATTTTCAGAATACAGTTGAAAATCAAAAATAATAGCTAGCTCAAATCGACCATCTGTTGGATTTTATTATTCAAATTTGAATGTAATTAAGTAAACATTTTATTTTCAGCATTGTATTCATTTTTATCTTTTATTCCCAACTATCTTGAGAGATTTGGAGTGTTTTGTTGTCAAAGTTATTACAGCTTTTAAAAGATGGCTGTATCATGAAAGCTGAATAGTTATAATTTCTTTTATGAAATTTTTTTCTCGAAAGCAGTTGATGATTATAATTATTATATACCTATTAAATATCTATTTTAAAGTCTCTAAACATCAACAATGACAATATGATTTCCAATTTACCCTAAAGCATGGTCCTTGAAATTAAATTGCCCAAATCCTGCAGACAGGAACTCTTTAATAGGAGACAATCCCTACTCACTGCTCTCTGCTTTTCATGATTTTTCATTGATTCTTCAAAGTACATTATTTTGGAAGAAATATATGGTTATGTTTTAATAACAATTAATAGGATAGAGTCCTTGAAAGAGTTTTGTACTCCACTTTAGTTAGCTCATATAAATAGCTATTACAACAAAGAAAATGGTAGGATAGATTTTAAAATTACTACTTCATAAAAAGGAAACCTCTTTATGAAGCAATTACTATCCCTTTTTTTTGGAAATAAAAGAATAGTAGATATTTTTAAAAAATATATAGTACATTTACACAGTGGAATACTATGCAGCATGAAAAAAATGAAGGAATGCTTACCTTTTGCAACAGCATGGATAGAACTCGAGGCCATGCTATGTGAAATAAGCCAGTTAGTGAAAGACAGATACCATGTGATCTTAACCTATAAGTGGAAACTAATGAACAAAATAAACTAATGAACAAAATAGAAACAGAGGCATAGATCCATGGAACAGACTGACAGCTATCAGAGTGGAGGGGGAGAGGGTGACTAGATAATAGAAGGTGAAGGGAGTAACCAAAAAACATACATACATGATCCATAGACACAGACAACGGCATGGGGATTGCCTGCATGAGGGGCGTGCTGAGTGGATGGGAGAAAAGGGGGAAAATGTGGAGATAACTCTAATAACATGAACAATAAAAAAAGATGTGTATTTAAAACTTTTTTATCAAGACAAAATTACCTGCCTTAATATATTTTTGAAGGGAGTAAATGTAATGCTTGAGATTTCAGGCTCAAAGGAAAAAAGACAAAACCAAACAAACAAAGCTGCAAAAGGACACATTTGAGTAGATAGTAAATGCGATGAGAGAAATGTGCTAAGTCAGGCAAACCTAATTTTAATTTTGGGCTTCAGCAATTACTTGCTCTGTAAATTTGAAAAGTTGCTTACCCTTATGGGACCTCAATTTCTCATTGTGAAGTGGAGAACATAATATCAAATTTAAGGTTGTTTTGGACATTAGAAGAAAACTACAAAGAAGGTTTGGCAGAGTGCTAGCATGTAGAAAGCTCTCAGTGGATGCTAGTGATTTCCATTTGCAGTGTTTCTGAAGTCACCGCATGATTCTAGCTGCCTGTGCACCTCCTTTGCACTTAGACTTTACAGCAAAGAGTAGGATGGATTGTGCTTTAAAGCTGAGAGGTGACCAGAAGATGTCCTTTACTAAAAATGTGGTGACAATCTGGCTAAATGTGAGCTCTTTTAGGAATCCTATTTGGGTTAAAATAAAATTAATATTATTCTAGAAAGGTTAAAGAAGTGACCTTAATGGTGACAATTTTGAAAATAACAGGGGAATGAGTATGGCAGGCATGATAAAAGCCTTCATATAACAGTGGAGATAGTTGCTTTTCTTTCTATACATCATTAATTGTTCTGTCCTAGGGCTTAATTATTGTGACATTTTCTATAACCCTTCCCTTTTCTCCCAAAATGGTTATCTTATTATCCTTATTTCTAAACAAGGCTTAGAAAGATTGTCATTTGACAAGGTCATCAAAGTAGTACTTGGTGGACAGGATTTTATCCCAAACCATCTGACTCTGAAGATTATGTCCTTCATCACTGAACTACATGGGTCTTTAGATATTAAGTATACGTGTATGTCACAAACAAAGGCTTTCTGTACAAAAATGTATCAAGAAGACCTATTAATGAAATTAGCCTTTGGCAAAGCAGTACAACGGAAAAGATTGCCATTTTTTTATTTTCATTTCCACTTTCCTTTCACTACACTTACTTACATATTTGGAAGTGCATTTTCATAAAGAAGTATCTATAACCTACAAACACTAACAATGATATTTTATGAAGTATTACATAAAAATGTAAAAAGTCTTCATTCAGTTATGTTACTAAAAGGTTTAAACAATTATGTTTAGAGAATTGCAGGTTTATCTCATTTAAAAAAAATTTTAACAGCTTTTTAAAAAATGTTTATTTTTAGAGAGAGAGAGAGAGGAAGAGAAACATTCATGTGTGGTTACCTTTTGAGCGCCCCCCTACTGAGGACCTGGCCTGCAACCCAGGCATGTGCTCCGACTGGGAAATGAACCAGCAACCCTTTGGTTCACAGGCTGGCGCTCAATTCACTGAGCCACACTAGCCAGGATAACTTTAACAGCTTTATTGAGATAACTCATAGGTTGTGCAATTTGCTCATTTAAAATATAAAAGTCAATTAAAAAAATATTCACAACAACCTCATGACAATCTAATTTTTGAACATTTTTATTCCCTCCAGGAAACCAAGTACTAATTAACAGTCCCTTCCAAACCCCTCTCCCTTCAGTTCCTGAAAACTATTAATCTACCTTCTCTCTGTATAAAAATTTGTCTATTCTGGATATTACATATAAATGGAATCATAATGTGGTCTTTCATGACTAGTTCCTTCATTTAGGTAATGGTGTCAAAGTTTATCCATGTTGGAGCATTTATCATTACTTTATTCCTTTCTAATGATGAATAATATCCAAATGTATGGGATCCTCATTGTATTTACACTATTCACTCATCAATTTATGGACACTGGGGTTGTTTCCACTTGGGGATGATGAGGAATGTTGCTGTGAGTATTTGCATATGAGTGCGGGTGTGTGTACATATGGTATTTATTACCCCTGGGCATATACCAAGAAGTAGAAACGATGGGGTCAACCAAAAACTCTGTTCACACTTTTCAGGAATTGCCAGATGGTTCTCCACAGCAGCCGTAACATTTTATGTTACCGACAGCAGCAGTACATGAGGGATTCAGTTTCTCTCTTGCTCACTAACATTTGTTCTTGTCCATTGCTTGAATGTAGCTCTTTTTCCTAGTGAGGGTACCGTGACATCGCATTGTGGGTTTGGTTTTTATTATCCTACTGAGAAGTGATGTTGGGCAATTTCTTATGTGTTTATTTCTCAGCTGTACATTTTATTTAGGGAAATACCTGTTTTGATTTTTCCTTATTTTAGTATAGTTATTTTTTAATTTATTGGGGTTTTTTAATGTATTATTCATACTAGACCCTTATCACATGCGATGTGAAAGTATTTTCTCCCATTTATGGGTTTCTTGTCACTTCCTTGATACTGCCCTTTGATGTAAAATAACTGTTTAATTTTGATGATGACCAATTTATCTGACTTTTCTTTTATTGCTTGTGCTAATCTAAGAAAGCATCATCAAATTTGGTATTTGGTGCGAAGTGTCCAAATTCATTCTTTTGCATGTGAATATCCAGTTATCACAGCACCATTTGCTGAAGAGACTATTCTCTTCCCAACTGAGCAGTCTTGGCACCCTTGTTGAAAATCAACTGACCATAGAAGCTTGGGTTTATTTACCAGGCTCTCAATTCTATCCTGTTGATCCATGTCAGTGCATATGCCAATACAATACTATCTGGGTTACTGTAGTTTGTAGTAGGTTCAAAACAGGGCAATGTGAGTCCTCCAACTTTGTTCCTCTTTGGAAAAATAGCCTTCGCATTTCTGACTACTTTGAAGTCCAGATGAGTTTCATTATCAGTTATTCTAAGTCTGTAGAAAGTCACTGAGATTTTGATAAGGATCAAAAATACATACATCAGTTTTAAGATGTCGTCATGTTAACGATATTAAGTCTTGAATACAGAATTACTTTCCATTTAGGTAGGTTTTTAATTTCCTTCAATGGTACTTTGTAGTTTCTACTATATAAATCTTGAATTCCTTTTGTTACATTAATTCCTAAATATTTTAATTATTTTTGATGTCATTGTAAAAAAATTGTTTATTATCAGATGATTTATTGCTAGTAAATTTAAATATGATTGCTTTTTGTATTCAGTCACCTCCACTGAAATATCTAATAGGCACCTCATATCACGGCAGAAATAGATGTTAATTCCCACCTCTACCCAGAATGACCTCCCCCAATTTTCTCCATATCAGTCAGTGACACTCTCACCACACTGTTTTTAATCCCCAAATCATGGAACCACCCTGGAGCTCTTTCTCTCCCTCTTTCCAAATCCCTCTTTCCTTTATTAGCAAGCCATCTCAGTTCTACCTTCAAAATTATCTCAAATACAATGTATATCTAATATGTAAAAATATGTCTCTTTCAAATATGTATGTCTGTATTAAAATGTTTCTCAGATAAGTGTGTGTATATAAATTATTACTACAATTAATGTTAGTCCAAGACTCCAACATTTCTGCCTAGACCACTACAAAACCTACATCAGCCTCCTCACTGGTCACTCTCAGGCCATGTTCGTCTCCTGTAATATGTTCATCTCTCATCCTGAAGGGTCTTTGAAGTATAAATTGAATCAAGCTGTCACTGGACCACTTTCATACCAGGGGTTGGCTCTGCCCCAGCATGGGCTAGGACTTTCCTGTGTCAGGTGACCTCCTGGTTCTTGACTCACCCAGGAAAAATTTCAAGAATGAGTTGGAGTGAGAACAAAGCAAGCTTTATTCAGGTAGAAAAAAGAAAGAAAGAGGTCAGGAAGTGGGTGCCCCTGTGAAAGTAGGCATCCAAGTGGATGCAGGCCACCTGGTGAGTGAGTTGCCCATGTGGTCAGTTAGTTCTTACGATTTTATGTGTTTCCAATTTTTGAACTTTGTGGTACCAAGTTCTGTCTCTGCTTCTTGGTTGGGAGGGGGCCCTTTTTGTATTTTAGTCCATTCTGGAAGTGTCATGGCAGTTGTCCCTCAAAGACCTCCTCCTCTACTTGGGTGTCAGTTTTCATTATCATGATGGTATAATGAGCCTTGGTGTTATTCTCTGGTCAATTTTTCCTCCATTATGGAATGATTTGGTTTTAGTTAGTCCTTGTTGTTATTGACTTCTGCAACCACCACTGGAGTTTCCTGCCATAAACTGGGGATCTGGTGAGAGGACCTAGTGCTTATGCCCTGTGAAGTGAACTCCAATTTCCTCACTTCACCTTTAGGGATTTTTCCCTACCTTCTTTTTATCTTAACTCAAAGCCACATCCCTACTTAAAATCACCCAAGATCTTTGCACTGCACTTACAGTGAAATTACTATTTTTTTATATACATACACCTATTTGACTTCACATCTTCATGACTTTCTGTGTTCCAGTCACACAAACCTTTTTATTCTTCCTCGTTTGTTATTCCCTCGCCCTGGAACATTTTCTCCTCGTGTCCAGCATGATAGACTCCTTCTTGTCATTGAGATCTCAGGTCAGTTTTAATGCCCTCAGAGATTTCTTCCCTGGTTATTCTATCTGATGAGCCATCACATCAATTAGTTTTATGCCATTTATAGCATTTATCAGTAACTAAAATAAGTTTTGATTGTTAATGTACTTCATTAACAATCTTCCCCTTTGGTTGTATTTGGATCAGGGACCTTGCCTTTTTTACTCATGGCTGTAGCAACTTAAAACTGTTGTTGTGTGAACCAAGCCTTAGTATTACTATGAAAGATTTGACATGTAGAAATCATAACTACCTGTCAGTATACAATTTTCCTACAAGTTGGATGATAATCAGTATAGAATTCAGGAAAGGTACCTGTCACTTTACTATACTGACTTAGAGATAACCTTTTCTATCTTCTTTAATCAGAATTGTCTAAATCAAGATATTTTATACTCTTTGTCAGTAATAGAAGGGAAGGTCATTTTATGTTGAAGATTGGAATGTCCAAGTATTGCTTTAGAAAGTAGAGGATTAAAACCAAAATCTACTTAAACATTTGGGGCACAACATACTTTCCTATTTTTACAAATAATTATTATTTTTATTTTTTTCTTGTTCAAGTATAGTTGTCTTCATTTTCCTCTCACCACTCTCCCCTGCCCCACCAACCCCGACCTCCCACGTTCAATCCTCCCCCGCCAGTTGTCTTTGCCCATGGGTCCTTTATACAAGTTCCTTGACAACCCTTCCCCTTCTTTCCCATTTTCCCCCTCCCCCTGCCCCCCTGGTTACTGTCCTTCTGTTCTTTATTTCAATATCATTGGTTATACTTTGCTTGCTTGTTTGTTTTGTTGATTAAGTTCCACTTATAGGTGAGATCATATGGTATTTTTGTGAGTTCTTTATATATTTTGGAGATTAAAACCTTGTCTGAGGTATCATTGGCAAATAATTTTCCCATACAGTTGGTTCCCTTTTCATTTTGCTGATGTTTTCTTTAGCTGTGCAGAAACTTCTTATTTTGATGAAGTCCCATGTGTTTATTCTTTCCTATATGTCCCTTTAAATGGTCTTTATTTTAACGCCCCACCCCCAGTATCCATTGAATTGATTTCCATTAAATCAGTTAATTGAGCTGGAAAAGTTTTCTAACAATGTGAAAATATTAAAATGAAATCTTTACTTCACTCCGTTCACAAAATAAATTCCAGAAGGATTAAAAAATTACATGTGAAAACCTAAGCTTTAATGTTTCAAACATATATAGGAATAGATCTTACAAAGTACATAGGTATACACACAACCCCATAAGCCATAAGAAAGATTCATTTGTCTACAGAAAAAATTTTAAAAATTACGTGTGAGAAAATATCCAATTAAGAAAAAAATAGGCAACAGATTGACAGAAGGCATTTTAAATAAACTAAATAAGAGTATGACTCATAAAAATAACTGCTAAAAATGATACGTGCGCACACACACACACACACACTCCTCCCCATCCCCCCCCCCACACACAAAGCGCCAAAGGATATTTATTGGATAATTCGAAAATCCCAAGCATGGAAAATCAGATCTTCAAAGACCCGCTATCACTTATAATCAGGGAAATGCAAATATTTCAAAAACTGAGGTACCATTTCACACTTAACAGATTTGTATAAAACTTATTATACCAATTGCTATCTTGAATGTGAGAAATAGGAATCGTCAGGTACTTATAGTGAATTTTATAATGGTATAATGCTTTTGTATAGCAATTTCTCAGTAACCAGTAGAGCTGAATGTGTGCTTTTCCATCAGCCCAGCAAAACCACTTCTAGGAGTATTTGCTGAAGGAAATCTCAAATAATGTACCAGAAAACATGCTCAGAGATGTTATTTGCATTGTTTGCATTTAAAACAAATTAAAATCCATATAACTAACTATCAAAGGAAAATAGACAAATAGCTGTTTGGTCCTAATGATACAAAATCATCTTATCTTTAAAACAATTTAACTAGAACTATAGGCATTTAGAGGGAAGGTTTTGGATTCATAATGTTTAGTGACTAAACAGCAGAATAACATAACTAATACAGTATTATTTATGTAAAAGCTAACATTTACTTAAAATTTAACACAACACAATACTATGTATTGCTTAGAGATACATAAATGTGTAGGAAAATATGGGAATTTGCATGGGAAGAACTCAAACCTACTTCAAGGTGTGGCTGTCTTTGGGGAGGTTGGATGATATTGGAGGGAGTTCTACCATTTCTTATTTCATATGTTTAAAACATTCTGAAGCATATAAGATAAACAATATTTGTTACATTTGAGTAGGAGTATGCATATTAAATTATTTTTATTTTTCTCTATTTGAAATATTGTATGTGTTGGTTTCCCATAACTGTTGTAACAAATTAAAGCAAATAGGTAATTTAAAGCCATAGATATTTATTATCTCACATGCTGAAGTCTAGAAGTCTGAAATCAGTTTCATAGGCCAATAATCAAGCTTGTACAGAAGCAAAATTCCTCCGAGGGTTCTAGGTAAGAATCCTTTCTTTGCTTCAGCTAATGTTGGTGGCTGGCATTCCCTGGCTTGTAACCCCATCACTCCATTCTCTGCCTCTGTTTTCATATCACCTTCTTCTCTGTTTGTCTAATCTCCCTCTCTCTCTCTCTCTTCTGAGTACACCTGCATGACATTAAGAACCCATAAGAATAATCCAAAATACGCAAAAAATTTACCACATCAGGTAACACACACAGGTTTCAGAGGTTAGAGCCACCACATTTTATAATAAATAAAAGGAAAAACTCAGACTGAAGATGAGTGTTTATTTCCTCCCTTCATTTCCTTTTTTTCAACAAATATTTACAGAAGACCTATTGTATAATAGGTACTCGTTAAGCTTTGAGGATGCAGTGATAAATAAAATTAAAAAGGCACCTGAGTGAAGAAACCTTACATTGGAGTGTGACAGAGGCACAGTGGGTCATTATTTATAAGTACTGATAAATTTATAAAGAAAATGCATAATGCATGATCAAAAATAACAAGGGGTACAGGGGAAATAGCAAGGGGTACTTTCTGTTATTTTTCTAGGAAAGGCCTTTCTGACTGGGTGCCATGCAAGTTATTTCTAAGGGGTCGAAAAGAGCTGGCGGCACAAAGAAGGAAGGAAGGAGCTAAGGAGATGAAGCAGTGCCTGTGAAACCTACAAAGTCATGTTTGCACAGCTTTCTGTGTCTAAATTGTTTCTAACAGTTTTAGCTGATTGTTTTGTTACCTTTGAAAAGAATTACAATCAAAAACATGATTCAAACTTGATATTGTGGAGAATGGATTTTTTTTTTTCATTCACGTGCAACAGGAAAAAAAAAATCTTCCTTCTGTTCAACCCACTTAATTAATATAAGGTATTTAAGTTCAGTACAATAGCATTTGGCCAAAATGTATAAATGCAATAAAAAAAAGATGCATTTTTTTAAATATGCTAAAAGGTTAACAGTATTTATTGCTAATGGAAAGAACAATTCCTACTTGGAAAGCCTTAACAATTTATAGGAATAAAAAATACTCAAGAATCCTATCCATGTATATATGAGTGTGTATATAGTTATATTTATATATATTTATATATCTTAATCCATGGTGATGAAATCTTCATGCCTGCAAGAAATAACAGCAAGGTCACTTGAACAAAATAATCTTAGGGTTAAGAAAGGTGATTTTAGCTAGAGGATATGAAGAGAGAGAGAAAACAAATCAGGAAATATAATCAATAGTTGAAGGGCAGGAGGTCCTTAACAACCAGCAATAGTGATGTTTTTGTGTGAATTTCAAATGAAGGCTACATAAGGATTCTTTTTTGAAATGCATGCCTTCTAATTCCCATGCTCCGAAAGTTAAAATGCTGCAGAGAAACTATTCAGAAACAATGAATGTCCAATTTGCAACTGAGTTACCTCGCCTAGAACAATTTCAAGGAATTACTCTGAGGGTCAGAATGTAAGAGCTTTGATAGTCTTGTTTGGGCGCACAGGAGCATGTCAGCAGCAGTAAGAGAACTTGCGTTCAAATAAAGGACTCAAGAAGCAATTCCAGCAGCCTGAACTCCTGGCATTTCATTTGCCTTTGATCTCCAAACCGTGTACCAATCAACTCAAGGAAGCAAATATTTGTGTTAATTAGTCTTGCATTTACCATAGTACACGAAGGAAGGATTTTAGTACTTAGCATGGAAATTCTATCATTCTCCCAACAAGGTATATTATATTACATTTCAACAAATAAAAGGAACCTTGTTTGGTGCAAAGCAATTGAGTATAGCTGAAACAAAAAAGAGGTGCATATTAGATCTCACTTAGAAAATCACTATCTTTAAGAGATTTTTTTAGAGCAGTTTTAAGTTCACTGCAAAATTGAGAAGATGCAGAGCTTTCCCATGTGCCCTCTAACCCCACACAGGTATAGTCTTCCCCATTTTCAATATCTCCCACCAGAGTGATATATATTTTACAATTGATGAACCTATATTGACACATCTATCTCCCAAAGTCTGTGTTCATTGTAGGGTTCACTCATGGGGTCGTACAGTCTATGGGTTTGGATAAATATATTGTGACATGTATCCACCGTATGATACAGAGAAGTTTCATACCCTAAAAATCTTAATGAGTCTAGTTAAAGGTTTGTCAATCTTATTTATCTTTTCAAAGGACTAGCTCTTGGTTTCATTGATCTTTTATGCTAGGGTTTTTTGTTTTGTTTTGTTTTGTTTTTTGGTTCTATTTTGTTTATTTCTACTCTGATCTTTATTATTTCCTTTCTTCTACTCTGGGCTTTTTTGGTTATTCTTTTCTAGTTCATTTTCCTCTATTCTAAAACCAAATAAGTGTACCATGAGAAATTCACAAGCCTGATTAACCCATGAACATAGATGCAAACATGACAAATAAAATGTTAGTACACATATTCTAATGCTATATTAAATATTGATTACATGATCAAGGAAGGCATACCCCAGGAATATAAAGACAACTTACCTTAAGGAAACCCAGTCAATAGCATGTGCCTTATTAATTGATAGAAGAACTTTATATTATCATCACAATAGATACAGAAAAGCTTTTGATAGTTTAACTTCTATTTGCATACATACTGCTTAAGAAACTAGCAATATTGGGGAACGAACTTTATTAAAGAATACTATCATAAAACTACAGCTAATATGGTCCATAAAGGAAAGATTTTATATAAATTCCAGTTTAAGAATGGGAACACCAGAATGTCTATACCACTGCTACTGCCCCACCATGACCTGAGATCCTTGCCAATACCCAAGACAGAGCCAAAAGGAGATTAGGGAGTACAGGAGGGAAGTGAATCTATTATATTTGCTTCTCACATCTCTTGAGTAGCTTTTCTAAAGCCTTTTTTTTTTCAAATGAAAAGAAAAAAAAATCATTCATTGACTTGCAGGAAAAAAAAATGAACCATTTCTCTTATAAAAGGCCCTACATTTTGTTTATAGCTATTGATTCTTTATATACATGTTTCTCTGTTCTGATATTGTCTGATATTGTCCTAAAGTATGATTATTTCCAGATATCATTCCTTCTCCCTTTTCTATGGGGAAACTATTTCATATGTGATGTTATGTCCCTTACACTGAACCAAAGCAGAAATCACATGGCGTCTAGCAGTCTTGTAACAGGGTAGGTCTGCCTGGATCGTTGCGGGAACCTCGATCCATCAGAACCAGCACCCCCTGCTTCCCCCAAACCCCCGCAAAGAAAGGTATTGAGGTGACAGATTAAAGCAGCCTGCCTTCTGCAAAGGGAGGGGCTACCTGAAAAAATGGAAGTTGCCGGCGGCCAGAGGCTATAAACACAATGCCGTTGGCAAACGAGGGGCAGAGAGCTCCCAGGATTGAAACCAGAGCTGGAGCTTAATAGCCCACAGCCTTGGGGCTACTAGCTCCTGACACAGGCCGCACAGATGGGGGCTAGAAGCCTCACCTAGGGTGACTGGAGACTTCTGTGCATGCCCTGAAAAAGGGGCAAAGACAAACATGGCCATTGGTTAAAAAGCCAGACACTCCCACTGGCTTCCTGCATGCGTGGGATTTTGAGAGGGCCTTTTGAAAAGGAAAGGCATGGAGATACCGCTCTCTTCGTATGGCACCCTCTGAATTCTACCGTGCACAGGTGGGGAGCACTCAGCTCTCTGACTTGCCTCCTGTTTCCAGTTAGGGAGCATTTGCGGTGACTGACAGAGGCTGGCCCGGTTTGGATCTTAGGTCTCACATGGTCAGAAGCCAGCTTCTGGAAGCAGAGTCCCACGCTGAGACATAGGCCTTGCCATCTGAGATGCTGAGACCCAGTGCAGCATAGCACATAGGTCTTGGACTGCTTCCACTCTCTCGCCCTGAGGGCAGCACGTGCAAGCCCCGCCTCTAGGGGCGATGGCAGCCTGAGGCTCCAGGACCCCATGGATGGGGCTTTCCCTGCAAGACTTTCTGGAGTGATCTGGCAGCACATCCCAGAGACTGGTTGGAGAGAGAGCTGTGGCAGACAATAGAGATGCTCACCCCATGGGCATGCACTGGAGAGAGGGATCCTGGAGCTGAAGGATGGGCTGTGCAGCCGCCTTAGGCTCCCAGGGGTCAGATAAGCTATAATGGGGAACACCTGGATTTGGCCTTGGGCTCTAATCTTTCTGGGTTACTGTAGGTTGGAGATGAGGTTGGCTTGGAGTGGAAACACTTTCAGCTCCCTCAGATCAGGTTTCCTGTCAATAAAAACCTATTTCCTTCCTCACAGATCTTTATGATATATTGGTATGTGATGACAAGCAGCCGTATACCATGCGACACGGTAACAGTCTCACTTTTAGTGATGCTTGTATTAATCATTGCGTTCACGGATTAATAGTCTAAGTTTTTTGAAGTATTAAATATATACAAAAATCATAAGTATGCAGCTCATAAATGAACACATTTGAGTTATTAGCACCCAAATTAAGAACTGAAATATTACCAGCAGCTCAAAAGACCTCATGCCCCTTCCAGATAGATGCAAGGCCCTACCTAAAGTCATCCCTTCCTATGCCATGGATAAGTTCTGCCCATTTTCAAATGTACATGACTGAAACCAAACAAAATGTAATTTTTTTGAGCCTGGCTTCCTTAAAAACTTTGTCTTAGTGGGGTTCACCCATATTGTTGAGAAGAATGATTAATTCATCTCATTGCCAAATGTTACTTCATTTAGTATATACTCATCACCATATCTGTTCTATTGTCCATAGACATTTCATTTGTATCTATCTTGAGACTATTACACACAATGTTGCTAAGAATATTCTCATACATATATTTTTGTTACAATTTTTATCCATTTCTGTCGGTATATGCCTAGGAAGAGATTGCTCCATCATTGGGTAGGCTATGTAGATATGCCAAACAATTTTCCATAGTGGTCAAAGGCATCATTTTTTTTCACTTAAGTGTTTCCATTAATGAAGATTATTGTTTGATTAATATTAGATTCAATGAATATTAAGAAATTATTGTTAATTTTGTTAAGCATAAGAATAACATTATAGTTATATAAGGGAATGCCAATATTTGGGGTTGCATTTTGAAGTATTTAAATACAGAATTGCATCATGTCTTAAAAATACCATATAAAACAGAATGACATGACAATTGATAAAAATAAGTATGGGAAAATGTAGGTAATTTTTGATAAGTACATAGACAGTGATTTTACTCTCTTGATTTTTCTGCATGTTTGAACGTTTTTTATAGCAAATATCATAGGATGAGACTAAGCTCTGTAATTTACTTCCAATCAAATATTTTTTTCTGTATTCTTTTGAAACTTTTCAGTATGTTAACTATTACAGCTTTAATCTTAAGGGATCTCTTATTAACAAATAATTTACATGTGAAAAAACCAAGTACTTGTAAGTACATATTATGAATCATTTTTTTCAACTAACAGAGTCTTTATTTAAAAAGCAAATGAAATGCATATAAGGTGTTACTATAGAACTACCTTTTATTTTGCAATCGAGCTATTATTTTTATATTAGAATATAGAAAATTTTATTAACATAAGCAAATATAAAGTGAATTGAAGCATCATTGGCTTCTGGGCCTTATTAACATAGGATTAACTTTCAAAGAATAGGAAAGATTAGGATTAATTTAGCAAACATCAACAACTTTAACACAGGACCCAATTGCCCTGTAAAATAATGGTGCATCAAATAATAAATAAATGCATACTGAAAATTGTCATTTGTTCATTTAATGCAAATGAAATATGCAAAATTAAAAAAGAAAAGGTATAATTTAAATGTAATCAAAGGGGAGTTTGAGTGATTTAGATAGAAAAAGTACTTTCAGTCTGTTCTTCCATTTATCTTCATGTACTTAGAAAAATATAAATTTTCCCCATTTGTTTGCATAAATCTTTATATTTCCAATTTCAAACATCAGAAGCTTAAATGTCAAAAAAATATGGGCATCCCTTACTCTTAAATTAACACCAGTGCCCCTGGGGTATTCCTTTTCCTCAACACTTAATGTGAATTTAACCAGAAGTTCACTCAGCCCAGGTCGTTCATGTGATTTCTGCTCTTCTCTTCTTCTTTAAGTTGTTCAGGTTTTTTCTGTATCTAATATTTACAACTCTCTTTATCAAACCCAGGTGACCTCTTCATATTTCTCAATATGTTTTGCAGTGTCACACAATATCCCTTATTGTATCCAAAGTTGTAGTGAATATGGGCAAAATAGAAAAATTACATCATCCCCTAAAGACTTCTGCTGTCTATCAGAATCATTTATACCATTTTAGGCTGCCACTTCCATTCTATAAATTTATGTAGGGGAGAAATAATAATTTTCCCTTTACCCTTCTGAGTTCTTAGGTAGTACCTCTGTACCAAAAGACAAGTAAACATGAGAAAGACAAAGGACAGAGTATTAACATGTACTCTTCATGAATATGTGGGACATACCCCAGGACAAATGAGTAACTAACAAGGTGGCTTAGAATCAGGATTAAAAGCCATCTTAACAGGGGAAGGGGAGGAGGATGTAGGGCTCTAAGGGGAGAGTGCATAATTTTTAGGGAAGTTAAACCGGTCCCCAGAAGAATATGTGACAGATACGATAGGTTGTGACAAAGTTAGCCTGTTCTCAAGTTCTAGCCTCCTTTCTTGTGATGAGTCAATCTTCCCTGACTGATGACACTCTAGGAGAAAGTGTTTATGACATTTGGGTTTTACTTTGAGGATTTCTCTTTAGGCAGATAAGGGGTGTTCAGAGAAAGCCTCTCCCTGCATTGGCTGTTTTTCAAGTGCCTAGCTCAAAAAAAATCAACATACCTAAGTGACACATTTTGGGGTGGCATCTCCTGTACCCATCCAATCATATTTGGGGTTGTATTCTGCTACTCTTCACTGACAAAGACGATAATCTCAGTATTTGCCTCCCTTTGCTGTCTGTCACTTCATGAAAGTGAAGTTCTTTCTTTGACACACCAGAGTGTGATATTCTGCAGTCCTCATAAATGCCTGTGTGCACTTTGCTTTGGGCTGCAAGTGCAGGCAAGAGACTTAATTTTACTCTTTAGATCTTAGCCCCCTATGGTCATCAGTGTGTGTCATGCCCTCCTCTGGGTAACTTTTACTATGCCGTGGCGCAATATGTTCACTTTGTTTTGTTTGGTCTAGCAAATTCTATTCTTTTTCCTTTGTTTCCAATATTCTCTTTTTTGTCTCTCCCCTCAAAAGGACCTACTCTAATATTTGGGGTTATGCCTGTAATGTAAGGTATCTTTGAAAAAATAATGGTGGATGAATGCATGCATCTTAACTCATAATGTTATGAATATTTTATTTTCTATTTTAAAATATTGAGAGTGGAAAGTAGGAGTGTGTGGGGTATTGGGAAAATGGTGGCGGGAAAATGGAGACAACTGTACTTGAACAACAATAAAAATAAAATAAAATAAAATAAAAAAAGAAATACAGAAAATATACTAACCAAAGCTGTTCTTTGTTTTTTTTTTCTTTATTTATCCATGCTGTTGAATGTTTATCACAGCTGATGAAATTGCTTCATTGTATGTCAAAGGATGATTTGCCACATTTTACTTAATCATTTTCTCTATAATGGCAACTTGCTACATTCCCTTGAAACCCAAATAATGCTAGAACCCACACTGTTCTATAAGAAATTATTCTGTGGTAAATATCAGGAGTCAAAATATTTGTTTCTAGAATGCATGCTTACATATTTTTATGCACTGTCAGGTTGTCCCCAAATGGTAGCAATGGGTTGCACTCCCACAAAAAGCATGAGAGTGTCTATTACCACATACTAGAGGTCTACACATTTTGGTCAATTTGAGGGTATATAGTGGTATCACATTATTGTTGAAGTTCACATTTTTCTGATTACTAAAAAGATTGAGCTTATTTTCACAAACTTCTAATCATTCTGTGAATTGCTTATGTGAATACTTTTCTATTTTTTTCTTAAATTTCTTATCTTTTCTCCTTAATTTAGGAGTTCATTACATATTAAAAACTTTATTTTTGTCAGGTTTAGCTGCTGAAATATCTCTTCCCAGTGTTGCAACATCTATTTGTTAAATGTGTCTATGGTTTCCATTGTTGTGAACAAATACTGTTCTATTTTTGATATTTATTTAAATGTGTGAAAGAGAGTACATGGCTGAATAATTGCTTCATAATGAAAGATATAACATTTTTGTGCAAGAGGGAAAACCTCAAATGAGTTAGAAGAAAGAAAAATCATCCTTGCATTAAGTATACCTCATATACCATTCAAATTTGTAATTAACAGCTGTGTCCTACTGGATATTACTGGCAAATCATACTTTCATAAATCTGCAATAAACTCTTTCAGCAACAATAAACTAAAAATAAGTGTAGGTTCATGAGAAATTAGATACTGAATTTAGATTCCACAAAAAGTTGATGATAAATGTGTGACTTATCCCCAAAATTGTTGGCATTTACTGTCTACCCTGGGAGGCTATGGTGATATCACTGGCCACATGAAAACCAGAAGACAATACATTTACTGAAAAAGCATCAGATAGACTTCACAAATTAATAATCATTAAAACACTGTTGTCTGAAAATGGAAGTTTAATAGGGGCAGGTACAGAAGGTTCATTACATAATACTGTGTAAAGTATGATGTTTAATTATATCAGATGATTTTTCTGCTAAATTACTTCAGCTCATTGTTGATATCAAGTTTGTGTGTGTTTGCACTTATGAGAAATGTGATGATAGCTATTGATATGTTAGATCCATTAGCAGAAGAGCTTTGCAAACAGTTACATGATGTCGATAAACCACTGTCATCAGATGCTTCAATCAGAAAGTTAATTCCAATAAGAAATCACTTGTTCATTTAAATTATGGAATCAAAGAAAACATTTCAGAAGTTCTGTCAGAAACATTTGACATTTTAATGAATATTTTAAATTTAATTAAGAGGCTCAATGTTAAATCTAAAATTATTTTTGATATGATAATAAAACTACAAATTTGGGTTAGGCAAAATGTCATGGTGTAAGCATTGTTCTTATTAAGAAGCTTCTGAGTATAAAAATGTTCTTGGAATTTTTGGAAACTCTATAATGTTTATAATAACATCCAAAGAAATGGAGATGTTCTGTCCATCAAAATAGAAATCATAGTAGTAAAAAGCAATAACTATTTTTGCATATGCATAAGGTATTTATAAGAGATGATATAAGATTAAATAGATTCACAAAAGGTAAGGAGAGAGAGAAATAGGCAGAAAAAATACTCGAAGGTATAATGGCCAAAAACAGAGCAAATTCTTGGAAAACATTAATTTACCGTGTTTTGCTGCATGTGGTGCACTCCAGTGTGTAATGTGCACCCACGCTTTTTGCCCATGCTTTCAGGAAAAATCTTTCATTTTAATTGTGTTATTCAATTATTTATTTATTTATATTTAGATGCTTGATTTTTGTATTATAAAGGAATTTTAGCATTTATTTTTGAACATGTTATGGTACAAGAAATTTTATGTAACAAATCATTACAAAACACAGGGACAGATACAAGGTATTTCAGGCACCATCCATGTATAATGTGCATCCTTATTTTCCCCTCAAAACATTGGGCAAAAAAGTATGCATTATACACGGCAAAATACGGAAACTCAGAAAACTCCAAGCAGGATAAAAACACAAAGAATCTAAACTCAAGACACACTACAGTCAAACTGCTGAAAAGCAAAAAGAAAGGGAAAAATCTTGAAAGCAAGCAAAGAAAAATGACTTAATACAAAGAGAAAAACAACAATAAAATTATTCTGTGACTTCTCATCAGAAACCATGAAAACTGGAATGATTCATTTAAAAGGAATAACAAAAAAAAAAGTATTTTAAATCTTGCCAAGCTATCCTTCATAAATAAAGGCAAATGAAAACATTTTTAGATGAACAAAAGATGAAAGATTTTTTTTTTTTACTAATAGGCTGCCACTATAAGAAATGTTAAAGTCCTTCAATCTGAAAAAAAAAGTCACTAGATGGCAACTCAGTTCTGCAAATTGACAGAAGGGATTTGCGGGGAGGAAATATTTTTAGGGTAATGAATGTATTTTGAGATTGTGGTAATTAAGAAAATGTATTAATTTGTCAAAATTCATTATATGGCCTCCTTACTATGTTATTGTATGCAAATTATACCTGAATAAAATAAGTGCTCCAATGAGAAAGGTCCTTAAATGGGTACAATAGTTCATGCTTTAGTTCTTCTTGTGAAGAAAATTCACTTCGCTACCTGCACCATTACACTTCCAGGAACTCCTGACAGAACCTGAAATAAAACTTATACTAGAGCTTGGATAATATTCTAATATGCCAATTATAAATGTCCAGCAAAATTATAGACATGACAGTTACAAGTACTTGGATAATTGACATTTCTTTAGGGAAAATACCTCCAATTTAAAATGCTTTCAACTTGATAATTTGACTTAGATAAAATATTTAATCTTCTAAAGGCACTAGCAGATCAATTTGTCAGTTTATTTTAAAACTGGGAAGACTAAAAACAGAGTATAATAGACAGAGTTCTCATTTTAACTTTGAAACTTATTTAGAAAATTGTTAAGAATTTTAATAAGAAGAATTGAACAAATCAGACCTCAAGGCTGTTAGGAGGGATAGTATGAGAGAAAAGTGAGAATTTCTCTAATCTTTAATGAACCTAATTTTCTTAATAGGTGAAAAAATATAATAGGAGAAAATAAAGAAGAAATTTTAAAGCCGATATTAACATTTTTGCAACCTGTTATAAATAATTGTTTTGTTAATTGGCTGTATTTAAAAGTGGTTGGGGAATTCAAAGGATCTTATATATTAGATATTAAAAACTATAAAATATGAATTTTGTAATCAATATCTATTTGGAAAAACCTAGTTTGTTAAAAATTTACTTCTTATTTATGTATCTATTTAGAAAAACTAATTTTATGTATTAATAAATTTATTCAGTGGATAAAAAAACTACTAGTAATAGTAACAGTGAAAGAATTAATAACAGTTGCTCTCTATGAACCAAAGTATGTTTGGGGAAAATATCAAAGTATAAAATCAATAGAGAAAGAAATATCTTTCCCTGCTAAACAGTCACAAATAAAATACACCTTGGCAACTTTCCTGCTTTAGTTCTCCTGGACTATACCAAACTGTTTGTCTTATCATATTTCGGGAAATAAGAGGTACCCACCAAAAGAGAATGTTAGTATAACTTGTGATGATATTAACACAGCATACCTTTGTCTCCTTATGAAGATTTCCCTTCACTCCATGACCCTATGCCAGTTCCCTGTGATGGGCAATCTTTCTATGACATCTTTGACATCCTTTTCTGGAAAAATAGAAGGTAAAATGTGTTATAAAATGTTTAAAATTCACCCTTAGCTTTTATGAAATAATAAAGGCAAAAATTGTATTGTCCAGCCTATGGACTTCTTTCACAAAAATCGGCAAGCTGATAAACAACATGTAGGGAGAAGAAACAATGTTCAAATAAAAATATGGAAGTATAAAACATGAATTATAGTATCAGACTTCTGGCATAGATGTAAAAAATACATGCATTCAAGACAAAAATATTTATGATAGAAGCGGACATGTGGATTCTCACAACACCGCTTTTTGGCTTGGTTGGTTTGGTTTTTCTTTTGTATCAGGCACTGTTAGGGACCATCTGCATATATCAATATTAACTTCTTCATCCTTTGGGTCTGCCTGTGACTAACTGTTTTTGAAGATGTAGAACTGAGACACACAGAAGTTAGGTCACACACTCCAGTGACATAGCCATGTCATTAGATCAAATTCCATGAGTGTAAAAGTTGAAATAAATGGCCTAAGAATTATAGCTTATTAATTAAAAAAGCAATTAAAAACTACTACTACTAGATTTGCCCTATGCATGAGTAATATTGATTTAAAAATCAATAAAATAATTCAGTCTCTCTATATTAAAATATTGAATTAATGCATATTTTTAATATAAAGATGCTAAAAGAAGGGTAGATTGAGAAAAAATTAAAATTTAATGCCACATTAATTCCTTTTGCTCACGTTTACTATGGAATTCTGTTTAGAGTGAGTTCTAAGCCTTTCTCTTTTATTAAGTTCTGGCCATGAATATCTGTGTTCAAAGAAAAAAATAATTGGATTGAAAGGGAAAAAATGTTTAGAGACAGAAACTAGACTGATTGTTTACTTGGACTGGATGCTCTCCAACTTGAAAATCAGAAGTACTTAATTAAGGTTTGAAACATTTGTTGATAGGTTGTCAAAAAATATTTTTCTTGTTTTAAAGATAAATATATTTTGTGAATTTTTCATCGTACCAAAAAAATTAGCTCAGGTGAATATTTTGGTTAAATGTTCATGATAATTTATTAACTTTAGGTTAAAATATATGGGAAC
The DNA here is from genome assembly GCA_004026545.1 of Mormoops blainvillei. Lineage (NCBI taxonomy): Eukaryota > Metazoa > Chordata > Mammalia > Chiroptera > Mormoopidae > Mormoops > Mormoops blainvillei. Next base: position 99,938 of record PVJD01004138.1, on the reverse strand, counting down.
ATGCAACTCAAATATTTAATAATGAATTTTTCTCTCTCATGCCTGATTGTGTTTGGGCACAGATCTTTGTAGGCTGCGACATGAGGAAAAAGTGAATGCGCTCTTGGCTTTGCCAAGGTGGCGTGTCATGAAACAGGAAAAAAGGCGGGTAAAGCTGGGAAAGCAAGTGTGTTGATTGAACTCCTCCGTATTCCCTTTTTGAAAATAAAAGGTGTATTTGTTTGCGGATAAGATAGGGGGAGTCAGGAAGAGACTATTGGACTACTTTAACCAGTGGAAAAACCTGTTGGCCAAGTCAGTTAACAGTGTAGCAAAATATCCTGAATCCGAAACTGGGGATAGAAACAGGGGGCCAGTGCATGCACAGGGTAGAGTCTGAGGGCAGGACCACCAATTCGTCGAGCCTTCACCAGGCTGATGACCTGTAATATGCCTGGGCCAAGCCTGGACTCATTTAAGCCAAAAGAGACAATTAAGTGATAGGTTTAAAGTCTGTCAGTTCTGGGGAAGTCAAAGGTGAGTTTCCTTCTTTTTGTTGAATGAGGGAAAATATGAGGAAAGACAGGCATACATAAACTGCCCAAAATGAAGAACTTCAGAGGAAAGCAGCTAGCTCTCCCCAGAGGCAGCACAGACGTGGAAACCAGGCGTCTTAGCCTCTTCTCACGAGGAGCCCTGTGTCCTTCCCTGAAAGTGGCAGCAGAAAGGCCCATGGGTGGGGCTGCAAGGGAGATACAGGTGAAGGATCTCTTTTCTCTGATTCAGTGCAAGTACTAACTGAACATGAACCATTAAATTATCTTTTATTATGAGCAACAATTTAAAGCAGTTACATCCCTGGGGATTTTACTGCTACAAAACCCAGTCTGTTCAAATAGATTCCTGGACCCATGGAAGTGCCAACACCGAAGCCACATGCTTAGATAGCTAATAAATCAGTGATAACTTCATTAACCTAAATACTTTTTAAATTTTTGGTGTTCAACACTTGTCACATAAAATTAAAGAGTTAATTAAGAGTTCTAAGCAAAATTACACAGACATTATTCCTTTCATTGCCATTTTCTATTAACTGTATGAGTTTCTGGCTTTTATATTAGCTCTTTTACATTTTTATTTTCTCTGATATACCTTGGGGGAGATATTGAAATGTCTTTTCTCTTTTAAAATGCTATACCTGGTGATTTGCCATTAGAGGCCACATCTACATTTGTAGCCTATAAACCTAATTTGAGATAATTTGACAATATCTTCAAAGCAAATTACTAATAAACTCTTTTTAAAATATCTTGGATACTACTGATCCTACAGCCAGTGTATTGACCTCTTTTTATCATCCTTGGTGTCTCGTTTTTGTTTTTCTTTTTAAATTAGAACTAAATATACTACTTCTAAAGCCCTCTCTATGGGATATAAAACATTTTAAGTTACATTCCAAAATTTAAATTAAAATGACAATAAAAAAAGAAATTTACTTTCACACGCAGAAGATTTGTGACAGGCTCTGGCTGGTTGCGTGGTGTTCCCTCAGATTATTTTTCTCTGTCATGTTCACAGGTCCTATTCTATGTCTCATGAGAAAATAGGGAACATGTCAAATTCCACTTTTTTTGCCCTGAATTGAGGAAAAATTAATATAAATACCAGCTACCAATTGTATTCCTACATTCAAATTAATCGAGTCTATGAGAAAAATAGATTCAATTACACCATAATGAAAAATTTAAATCCACTCTGTACTGCAAATCTCCTGTTTTAACTGAGAGGCAACCAGACATTGATGTTTCTCCCCCGCTCTTTCTCCCTCCCTCCCCTCGTCTAAAAATAAAATAAATAAAATCTTAAAAAAAAAAAAGTTCATCATTGTGCGGATGTCCTTTAGTTCATGCATAACCACAAGAGAAGGCTGTGGATTTCAAAACCATCGTTACTGTATGCATCTTGCATTACTCAAGTACAAGTGTCTAGGCCATTTGTTTTGGATAAAGGCTGCTTTAGAATTTGGGTTCTAATTTTCATTCCTTGTTAGTTTAACTAATGTCTATTAGCACTTACTGGAACAGACACTGTTGAATACCTCTCCATAATCTTGAAGATTGTGTCTCATGGGAGGGAGGCAGGCAGAGTGGGGGGTGGTGAAGAGTGCAACTGAGAGAAAGTGTGAAAAGGAACAGAGTGATGGGGATCCTGTTTTATGGAGGGAAATCAATGAGAGGTGAAAAGGCAGCATTTCAACTTTGGTAAGATGATTTACAAAGGGTCTAATGGGTATTTCTGAAAGTTACTAATGAAACTAACTTGTCAATCACCTTTTAGTGATAGTACAAACAGTTCTTTGCATAGTAATTTTAGATTTATCTTTTCTATGAAATGTTCCTAGTCTTTGTTCAGATTCTAACTCAGAATAATGTGTATTTTGAAGCTGAGTACTTAATATTGCTAGAACAATCAAGATAGATGTATATAAAATAATATTTTTCATTGTAAATGGAATAAAAGAAGAAAAACCATGGTGGTATTTCATGTGAACTCTAACCACTCATAGATATGGCATATCTTACTGCAAAATTTGGGATAGATTTGTGTCCCTATGACCTAAATCCAGGCTGCCTGATCAATGTATAAAATTCCCAACCATGGCATCTGACACTGACACTTGCAAATTCTTGTATCAACTTTTGACCTTTATAGATGCCTCTACTTGCAGACCACATCCCTTCCATGGGTTTTTTCTAACTAAATGGTATGGTTTTTAGACTTTGCTCAAAATGGAGAACATGTTCTGGCCATTCCAAGTAACCTAAAGCAACAGGTACAAATCTGAATGCACTTTACCTATGACAGGTGAGGCACATTAAAGCTGGCAAACTGTTCTTTGCATGTCTCCTATCTTGTGCTGATTTCAATTGGTGGGAGGTACAAAATTGCCTGAACCTAGCATTGGAGAGTATACACAATATTTTAACTAGTTATTTTAGAGGAGAAAATCTGCCTCATTGGCCACAGTATCTTGAAATTTCCTACATAAACTAGATTTTTCCATGGATATTTATTTCTGTAGCTCCCTTGGATATGACTTTGAAACATCAGGAATTATGTAGGTTGTTTGCTAATCCTACATCTTTCAAACTCTTAATTCTTTACATTCTTTATCTGAAATAATCATTTAACACACGGTGACTGGAATATTAATTTATATTTTTATCATGGACAATCATCTAACGTGAGCTACTGCTGAATACTTTCTCTGAATAGACTACTGGAGATATCGCAAGAGGTGTGTGTGGATTTGAAAGATGTGGAACCTAACCTAAGAGCTGAATGGAGTTAGATTTCTGGAGGCCAATGACGGTTGATTCCACTGTGAGATGGAAATGAAAAGAGCTGATTCCTAAGAAACACAAGTTGCTAGGGAAGACTTTGTTTTTGCTCTTCTGCTCATCCCCACAGTGCAAGATCAATGACAGTCCTAGATTTGTAGGCAAATGTTGGCAACTTAGTATCTGGCAGAGGTGTCAGAAGCTGAGTTTTTCCTTCTCTCTACTTCACTGCAGAGCTTACATGATTGAAATCCAGAAGGCCACCTTTGAGAGAGAGACTAGAGTTTGAGGGTGGTTCCCTGCGGGAATGACAGGCAGTAGGAGGGGATGAAAATGAAGGAAAGCCTGACTATCATTAATACCAGAGACTACCCTGAGGCTATCCTTTCCTCTTTAATTTTTATGTAAGATGAAGCAAAATTAATGAATCTAAGAAAAATAAGAGTATTAAATAAGCATAATAAATATCCTTAAAGACATTAAAAGGGATGATGGAAACATAAGCAAGATTAAGAAGTAATTAACTGAACCAACTTCAAATATTGAGTATAAAATTTTGAAGGAAGCCAGTGGGTGGATTGACTAACAGTACAGATAAACAGAAAAGTGCATTAGTGAGTCAAAAATCAAACTGAGAAATGTTGGCAGAGGGCATTAAGAGAGATAATCAAATATAAAATGTAAAATAAAATAACTTTAAAAAAATAGATATTTAAAGTACACGATTCAATAAATAAAACAGGTATAAAACTACACAAAAAAGAAAATACTAAATCAGTTACTTACAATTTCCTCAAATTAATAAAATATATGAAATGTGATAAAATTTTAAATAAAACTCACACTAAACAAATAAAAATATTCACATCTATATGCAATCACTTATAAAATTCAAAACTAAGTGATTATAATTAATATTCCAAGAATGAAGAAATATGTATTCATCTTACATTACTTAGGCTTCCCAAAAACATCACCAAATGCAAGAAAACAGGATAAGGTTTTCAAAGATTCGAAAGAAACAATTTCAAACTTGCAATTTTATATATATTCTCTGAATATCATTTAAATGCAAGACTGAGCCTAGCACTGAAAATGGCAGAGGAGAGAGATGGAAAGAACTTTTTCATTAAACTGCTGATCATCCTGTGCCCGAAGGCTCCTGTAACTCTGCATTTCTCTTTGAGTTGCGGTTTTGGTTACACCTTCTTAAATCAGCCCAGTCCATACACTGCCCCAGGGGAGGGTTAGGAATGCAGTGGAAATACTGCCTAGTCATCAAGGTGTCAGAGGGGAATCAAGCCTGGGAGCAGTTGCACCTCTCAGGGAAATATGCTCCCTCAAGTGTTGTAAACTCTGATTAAGGAGGTGCAGCCAACTTCCTGTAAATCATAAGCCAGGCTTCCTTACAAGCATCTGGAAATGCATTTTGTAACAGACATATGTTGGCTTTTGCCTCACACATATCCTGTCCATTCCCCTCTTGTTGCCCCCATTTCTTTTTGTAGGAGGTTTCCCATAACAGAGACAATTACATGTCCACTGAAAACTGGACTCCCTCTTACAGAGTGTAGAATCTGCCTACCAGTAGCATTTCTCATGTTCCTTTTATGTAATTGAAGCCATTGGACAGGTCCTTGCCAATAATGGGAGCAGTAGTGATGTCTGTCATATCTAAGACAAGAAACTTAAGAAATGGGTGTGCCTTTATTGTCTTTATCCATCCTCTAACTAGGTGCAAAGGACACTAAGGCCCAAGAGGAGGGTGGAGTCACAATATAGAAGAAACCTGCAAAAGGTTGACTGCCAACCAGGATAGTTATATGCCTAAGGAATACACTTCTATTGTATTAAGCAATTAAACCTTGGGCTTTGTTTGTTACACAGTTATTATTGCCCTAATGAATGCATCCACATTGTATGCACCCTCGGTAAGGGTTGGGGCAAAAACCATCTCAACTTCTTGCTGAAGTTCCCATCCTGGAAGGTAAAGAGGTCTGGTTACCCCTTCTGTCTGCTCCCTGATACTGCCACGGTTTAAGTAGTCAGTTACATACTTGGTCCTGTGATACTGAATCCTAAAGGAACCTTAGAACAAGATATACAGCAGTGGTAGCAGATCTTTGAGAAAAATACTGTGCCTTTGGCCAAAGGAAAAGACAAATTAAAGAACCTTATTTATAAAAGTGGATGTTTTATTTCACACATGCACACACACAAAACACTTTGAAAAAGTCATGAAAGGGATACTCAGAACAAAAAGAGAAATAAATACAGGAAGATGTAATTAGTGATCACAAAGAAAAGCAAGTTAACCTAGCAAATTTTACTCCTTCACCTATGAAATCACCATCTCTCCTTGTGTGATTCACTATCCAAACCAAGTAAATGATAAAAATCCAAAATGAAAACTCTAGAATGATAGCAAAGTGTGCGTGTGTACACGTGTGGGTGTTAGGAGTGGAGTGAAAGGGAGTACAAAAGCACAGGGAATTTTGTTGTGATTCCTGTGGTCTGGTAGATAAATTAGATTAAACGTAAAACTTTGACAAGGAAAATAATAATTGTGGCTCATAAGTAGTTACACATAACCACTAGAGAAACAAAAGTTAGTTTGTTTAAATTCCAGTAAAACATGGTGGATTGATTGTTTGTCTTCCCATCCCTTCTAAAAGTGTACTAAAATAATTCTTAATGAATAACAATGGTATAAATGCTCAGCAACAAAGAGAGTGAGAGGAAAAACAACACTGGATGAATGATGTCAACATCATTTTGAGGGATTAACATAATGAGAAAGTGGTCACTGACTGAAAGCTGAAAAAAGTTAAAGCCAACTTTGACAAGGGCAGATGCCAACAAAAAGAAAAATTCTCTTCCATCTATGCTGATCAAGATCTAGGCCCTGGATACTCTAGGGAGTGAGTATAGGTGAATGTGAAGATAAAAAAAAATATTTGCGAAAAAATTTATCATGAAATAACCAAGTGACTGCTATCCTCCCACCATGAAATGGTAAAACAGGTTTAAACTCTGAGGCAATCAACGAAGAGATTCTCCCTCAAAAACTCCAGGCATAGTCAAGGGCAATGGATGAGTCCCCTCATTGAGAAAATAGAGAAATTAATGTCTACATTCATAGTAAGTAAGGAGACTGTGGCCCTCCTTCTCATAGTCATCAAGAAGTGGTCTGCCATACTTAAGACTTTAGGCAAGGGAATGGAAGATTCCTCTGTAGAGAAACTAAACAGTTCAAAGATGCAGGCTGTGAATTAGTCATTTGCTGTACTGAAGCACCCCCGTCAACACCAACAGCTCCAAGTTAGACGAACCACAACTTTCATTGGAGATTTTTACTCTTAACTATAAATGAATAGCCATGGATCTATAGATGTTTCAGAATGTTCTTATAGCAAATAAAAATAATGAAGCAAGCTAAAAATAATTGATAAACTCCAAAAGTGATAATATCTTCAGAGATATAAGAGAAGATGTTATAGTTATAAAGTAGAATGATATAGAAAGGAACATTAAAAAACTACAGAGTTCTTGGAATGAAACATATGATAGCAGGAAAAAAGAAAGAGTGTGAAGAAAAAAGGTAAGTACAAAGAGTAAGCTTTAAAAACCAAAAAAGAAGTGAAAAGACAAGAATTTAGGAGATGAATAGGCAATTGTATATCTGGCAAATAATCCAGAAAAATACACTAAACATGAGAGAGAAAATGAATAGAAAAAAAAAATCTATGATGTACAGTTTTCCCACCACCAACTATTGGAGAGACAGTTCTTTCCCCATTGTGTGTTCCCGGCTCCTTTGGTGCCAGTTAATTCCCATGTATGTGTGGGTTTATCTGTCAGCCTTCTATTATATTCCGTTGATCTATAGTCTACTTTTTTGAGAATGGATTCCTACAGCTTTGTAATAAGAGTTATACTTCGAAGCCAGGGAATGCAAGGCCTCAGTCTTCGTTATTTTTTCTTAAGATTTCTTTGCTATGTGGGTCTTTTGTGGTTCCATACAAATTTTAATTTTTTCTATTTCTATTATTGTTTCGATGAGAACTGCATTGAATTTTTAGATTGGTTTGGGTAGTGTGGAGATTTTAAGAATATTAATACTTCCAATTCATGAGCATAGAATATCTTGGCTTTTATTCACCTTTGTCAGTTTTGAAATAGATTTTTATCTCATTTTTCCATTAGCTATTTCTTTTTTCATATGAGTCTATCCTTAATTTACCCTTACAGGTACAAAACTCTCCTGAAGGCTGAAGTACGACAGGTCCCTTACCTGTGTTGTTTCCAGGGAGACTCTCTTAGCACTTTCAGTCACCACCCCGCCCTCAGCCCTACACAGCCCCTTTCCTTTCGAGTTCTGCTGCCCAGTTGCAGGCCTGTTCCTTCTGTTAGTAGCATGCTGAGCGCCTCCTTCACCACCATCCTCGATCTTAGCTCATCCTTGTTTCTTATTATGTGCTTATTTATTTATAAATGATTACTATTTATTATTACTATCATTATTTATTGATTTATTTTTGGTTAGTCAGTCTAGTAGGATACTAAGAGAATGTGCATTGGATTCAACTTTAAAATGCTTGCATGTCTGAAAATGGCTTTACTCTAGGCAATTATTCAAGGGGAACACCAGAATGACTAATACGCATCAGCAGATGTTTTTAGCCTTATCAGCAATTCAGAGGACTGTATTTCAGGGACAAATGTGAGAAATATTGTGGCCTGGAAACAGGGATATTTTGGGGCATATTCAGAAATGTGCATCATGATATATCTAGGTTCATTGATACTGATATATAATTTGTGTTGGTGTTATTTACAGTTGATTAAATTTTTTAAATACTTTCTTTGGAGCACTGTCAAGAATGGAGTGTGATGACGCTACCCATAAAGGTGTGATTTTCCACGTGTTAAATGAAAAGTGATACTGTCCTTCTCCTTAGGAGGTGCTTAGACTCAAGGATGAGAAGCTTAGACTTTATATTAGTGAAAGGCAATGTAACTAGTTTTATAAAGAAGAATTCTAATTAGGGAACAATACAAAGAAATAACTCAACTTGGATTGGACTCATTATTCTAACTATGAGCCAGGGTGGTACATCCTTTAAAACAACATGTTTGACGTGTCTAACACATTGAAAAACATTCAACTATAAAAATTTCAATATTTTATGTGTATGTGTAAAGAAGAAGAGGAAATACTGCTAGCTTCAAGAATTTTTAAAAAATGTAAGGAAGAAAAGACTTATTCACAGATAATTATAATAGAAGGTAAAATGTGATGAGGACCATAATAAAGACACATATCAGTAGTTGATTAATGGCAAATTGCTTTTAGTTGAAACGTTTCATGCTTAGGACTTTGATGAATAAGATACTAACATACCTAGTTTAAATTATGAATATCTGAATTACACTTAAGTGTTTATAAAAATTCACAGTGTTTCAAAACCAAAGAATGTTTTAACAGCTTGAAACAGCAGAAAAATGAGGCAGGGGAAACTTATACCACTACCTTATTCTTATTATTTCTGATATTGACTGTCTTTGCTGACCATCTTCTGAATAAAAAACAATTTATAAGAATCATCTCTCCATATATATTTGTCATGTTCAGGATAGGTAAACTGACATAATTGAATATAATCATAAGCAAATGTTAATTGTACTTCTGTAGGATTATAAAATAACAAGCTGAAAAATACAACTTTAACCACACATCTTACATTTTATTTAGAAGATGAAATTATTTTCTTAGTTATTTTATCTGGAAATATAAATTTATATGTAAATATGTTTGACTTAGTACATATTTACAAAAAAGAATAGTTTAATTTTCATCCCTACTAGTGTTTCATTTTAACTAAATCAATTTTTAATATCACTGCAAATGATTTTACCAGTAAATTATGGGTGACTTTGAAATTATTTTATGAGGTGACAAGCATGTTGCTCTTTACAGTCTTTTCCTTTTTTCTTATCTTGAGGAGTTTGCAAATCAATCACTAATGGTAATTCTGCAGATGAAACTTGCCTTTCAAAGGCCACAGTCATGTGGGAAAGAAATTTGTGAAGATGCCACTTGAGTATTTGAGCTGATTGCATTCCAAGTGAGAAAGGAGGAGGATTACAGGGTACTTCTCGGTGCTTGTGCTAACTCGCTATTTCCATTTTCAAATGATATTTTATAGGCCATTGAACTCTCACTTAGAATAATATTATGGTTTTGTGAATTTTATTGTTCAGATTATGGGGAGAAACATGCTTACGGCATCCATGCAAAGATTGTCTCTGGTCTAACAACAAACTTTCAGTGATGCAATCCATTTGCTATGCCTTGAGTATTTTTTTTAAATCATTTCTGAACTTTTTATCGATATCACTTGTAACTGGATTTCTTTATGGGATTGTATTTTATTCTTTTTGAATTGATTTGGATCAATCCAGGAATGAAAAAACAAACAGAGGCTCTGAATGGAGTAAAATACGGGTTCAAATCCAGGTCTGCTTTTTATCAGCTGTTTCTCTTTAAGCAATTGATTATATTTCACTTTTCCGAAAAATCAAGAGAAGATATTCTGGTGTTTATTAACAGTTAGATTAAATGTTTCGAGTGTCCGGTATAGTGCTAGTGATCTCTGTCTCCTCCTTGAAGAAAGAAAACATTCCAACATCTCAGCACATATGCTGAGTTCCTTGTACAAAAACGAATGACCACCTATGGTTACTCACCAAATCCTTGTTAACCAGTCATGTCTCAAGTCCATTTTTTGTTTGTGTGCGTGGTTATACCTGATTGAATGTCAGTAATAATAAAATTTCTTTATTTTGGGAGGTTTAACTGCAAAACTCTGAACTTTCCCTTCATTGTCATTTTCCACATTTATTTGATACTTAGTGATTAATTTAGCTCACCACCAAATTTTCCCTAGATGAAACCACAAACATTCTTAATTACATAGTCTAATCTTTATATTAAAATGAGCAGGAACTATTAGTTTGAACCATGAGAAATTTCTATTATTAGTATGAACTTGATCCACAAATGTGGCAACTTCATATGGTTCAGATTAAAAAATTCAAAAAGTAATAATAACTTTTGAAAAATATAAGTACTAATTTTCCATTATAATGAGCTTGACATTAGTTGTTGATTCCTATGCAACATTCACATATATATTAGAGAAACTGAGAAGTGATAGACAATTCAGGGTTCCTTTTGAGAAAATGAATATTGCAGAAAGGGATTATATAAGTAAAATCATAACGGGGAGAGAAGTATATTCTGTTAGAATTAAGAGGTAAATTATGACCTATAACTAGTTTCTCTAATTTAAATAATTAACTTGAGATGCTTCTCCTTGAATAACTATCTGATATTGTAGGTTCTAAGGCAGGTTTAATGAAATGAAAATAAGCTTTAGTAATGCACTTGCATTTCTCCTTAACTGACATGGTATTAACACAGAACTTGAAATTCAGATATATTTCTGACAAACCTGAACATTGGCAAGTCCATAAATAGACATTGAGGAAGTTCATCAGTGCATTGTGCATTTTCACTTTAACTAAGAAAATCATTATTCCAGATAAAAATAATTCTCTGCTTAAAACATCTCCACACATTTTCAATAGTCACTCAGCAAATTATCATTTCAGTTCTTTATATAAGATGATAATGCCACTGGCTAAGATAGTGACAGTCAATTTCCTACTTAAATTTTTTTAATTGTATTCATTTTTCTTATAATGTCTAATTCTGCTCTGTGAAATATACAAGAGAATTCCTGGATTAATGTCTTAATTACAGTGTCGGTCAGTGTTGCTAGGTAGATGATTCTTCAGTTTGGAATGTTTTAAAAAGTAGGGATGTTTTCCCCACTCTCCAAGAGGATAGACAATCTTTTAATGGATGATCTAGTTTTCTGTGCCCCTAATTCTGGCAAGTGAGCTATTTAGGTGATGGGGATGGAGAAGTTTTGTATAAATTCAAGAAAGTGGACTTCTTCTCACCAAAGTTACAACAGTATTGAACTCTGTTGACTTGCCCTCCTGCCCATGGTAAAGGCACCATGAACAGGCGCCATAAGACAGGCATGCACCTTCTCTCCTAAAAAAGAGAGAGAACAAAAGAAAAACAAACAAAAAAACCCCAATAACAACAAAACACTTCTGTTCCTTTGAGACAGGTGGAGGGGACCCTGGATTCTCCCATGCTGGGTTGTACTCTAATGTTTTGGAATGTGAGTTAGTCTTTTCAAGGGCCACATAAATCCCAGGTGACTGTCTTACATGACCTAGTGGCTTCTCTAAAGTCTCGCCTTCAAACCTAGAAAGATCACCCTCCAGTGTCTTTGGCACTTTGGAAGCCTAACTTAAGAACCTTGTCTGGGCTATAACTATTTGACCCTCTTAGGCAGATAAGAGTGCTATTACCACACTGGATCAGAGAAATTAGCTAGAGAGATAACTACAAATATAATTCTCAAAGTTTGAGAATGGCCCTGGAAAGCTAGGGCTTTACAGAAGCACTAAAAAACTCAAAGTTTAAACTTTCCACAGAAAGTTTAAATAGTTTAATTTTTAATAATGATGGTACTTAAAAACCGATTCACAAAATCCCTGAAAATGTAACAGTTGTCCCTGGGGAGCCAGTATGGTCAGTCCAGGACAACACTGAGCTATTTATCAACATGTTTTACGTGTAATATTTCCACTAGACAAAGAGCTCCCTAGAAGGCAAAAGATATGCAGCTAGGCTCTCACCAATGGTGCTTCCTCACATCATCGCTGCTATATTTGTGATGAATAGTTTCCAATAGATTCAGTCAGAGCCCCAACTGATGTTACGTTATTGTTTTACAGGATACAATTCTTTAAAACAGAGGTTGGTATATAGTGTTGCTTTCTCCACTGACAAAATTTGAATCCAGAGCCTAAGGGGTCCACGTTGAAAAGATCTCCTACATATTACATGTAAAAATCCAAATCTGGGGTTTGTCATCCCTTGCCCATAGCTTTGGACTCAACGGATTTGGAGATCCCAGTGCCCAAGACCATATTAAACTGGAAGCTAAGACTGGATTTTGACCCACAGTTTTTGATTCCTCATACTAATAAGTCAATGGGTAAAAAAGAGATTTGTTTTACAGTCCTGGATGTTTCATTCAAATTACCAAGAAAAAAAAATAGATTGCTGCCATACCATTAACAAAATGAAGAACTGTGGTAGATTGAATAACAGTCTATCAAAGATGTTCCTAATCCCTGGGATGTGTCAACAATATTACATTATATGGCAATAGGGACTTTGCAGGCATGATTAAATTAAGCATGCTGAGATGGGGAAATTGTCTTGAATGATGTAGTTCAGCCCAATGATATAGTCATAAGGATCACTGCAAAGACAGACAGCAGAAAAAGAGACACAGAGCAACAGAAGGCAAATACATTTGGGAATGAACCACTAGCTTTGATAGGGAAGTAAGGGGCCATGAGCCAAAGGATGCAGGCAGCTTTGGAAGCTGGAAAGGACAAGGAAACAGATTCTCCCCAGTGCTTATGGAAGAAATGCAATCCTGTGAACTCATTTTAGACTCCTCAGAACTATAATAAATGTGTGTTGTTTTAAGTCACTAAGTTTGTGATAATTGGTTACAGCAGCAATAGGAAGCTAATACAAAGGCTATGTCTACAAGTCTGAGGATTCACTGGAGCAGCTACTGATAACCATGAGCAGTATCAGAAGCCAGTGAACCACTGAGGGAAGCAATAAACACAGGCTAAATTGAAACGTGTATATTTGGGGTAACCCCAGCATTTACAAACTCTCAACTGGCTGAGTCCATCCGTGCTTAAGCAGAAGCGGAATATGGAATGAGGGACAGAAGAAAGAAACTCATCTTAGACCTGATGCTCAGCACTAGAAATGGTGGTTATAGCAGCCACGTTAGACAGTACATTGAGCGTGTGCTGTATCATGAGGTCAATTTGTCACGATACCTGTTTGTTCTCAGTTTTGTAAACAATGAATGGCATGCAGAAGGAAAAATAGAAGGAATATAAATGTTCTGGTGCATAGGACAGATAGAAGCTGACTGATTTAATCATTTCGATGTAAATCAGACAAATATGTGTTTATTATATCAGGGAACATCTCTTTCCATTTTTTAGTTATGAAATTCTGTTTCAGTTTCAAACCTTATGGATGCTAGGGAAAAAAATACTCACTTCCTCTGCCAAACCATGACCTTTTAAAGTCGAATATCCCATGAGGATGCCTATTTTCATAATGTTCATTTTGGCTTCTTTACAATGGAGCTATAAAATAGAAATGCTTAAATCTGCCCCTGAATCTGTGCATACATACATATGCCAACCGAGTAACTTGAGTATTTAAAGTTTTTTTGAGTAGGACAAGTAAATAAACTTCTTTCATTTGCCAAGCATAAAACATTTTATTAGTAGCTAAAAAAGGTTAGGGAAATAGAAGGAGTTCTCACCTTAGAGAGGGGGAGGTATAATTGTGGGTTATTGTGGAATAAGTCATCATCTGAGTGACTATAATCAAACCAATAATACACTCAATTATACTTCCTAGGGGCTCTTCAGCAAAGAAATAGTCCTTTTGTCAAACTCTTGCTCTAATTGTGGAGCACTGAGTCTGCAACACTTAACTACTCCAGGTCACACCATCCACATAGTAGTTCATGCATTTAAATGGTACCCCTGAAGATGTGCTCTGAAACCCTGACCCACTGGCTACTGGCTTTCATTCAGCCGAATTAATTTTCCATGCCTCTAGCCTCTTACTGGCATTAGCCATAACTCTTATACACTCAATGCTTCATAAACTGGAAAGCTCATTTTAATCCATTCCAAAAACGAACAAAATTAAATAGTAGAAATATCTAGGCTTTTAAAACACAAGCTTATTTGGGGGAGTGTGACTCTTTGTAGTTAAACAGGATGATATAAATTTCTATTATCTTTCTTACCACTGGAAGGGTAAAATATATTTTCCTCAAAAAGCTGTTCTGTGGACTGAAAACAGAAATAGTATATGTGATTGTAGATATGGTTTTCCAAAGCAGCCCTGTAAAATAGGTTATAAGCAGTCTCCTGGTCATTTACGGACAGTGAAAAGAACAGTGTCAAGTTGGGACTGCTATTGTTTACAGAAAGGGGAGCCACGCCCATTACAATGACTGCCAGCTGAGGTGGTAAAGAGAATCCGTACCTGTGAGAATCAGTTTCTCAAAATCAGAGATGAAAGAAATTCATCATCTGAAGCAGTTCACTGGGAAGATAAATAGAGCTATCACATAGGAATGTTCTAATCTGGTTGTCGTAAAAGTAATCTACCTTCTTGTGTCTCTGCCCTAATTCTCCACTTTGCCTTTGCTCCCCTAAATACAGAAGCATTTTTTCTCCTATCAAGGCCACAGCCTCAAATTTTATGCTGTATTTTATAATCTCTCCATTCTCGGGAATGTTGCTCTTTTACTCTCACCTCTACCCTATGTTGTTGAGTCATCCATCTCCATTGAATCATTCTCAACAGTGCTCAAAAATGCTTTTGATGTTTAATCAGGTTTTTACTTTATTAAAGAAAATTTTTTATGGTTCTTGACCATGGATCATCTTTTGCTTCTGGACTTTTTGGTTTCCATTCACTTCTGGATAGAATGATTCATCTGGTGCGTGGATTTGCTCGTCTCCCATGGTCTCCTCAACTCTCCAAACCTTAGGTTATTTTTCAATTAATTTACTGAGAATAAATTGCCAAGGTCATCGATTATTTACTTTTTAGCAAATGAAATAACTGCTCTGCTTTTTAAAACAGTTCTCAGCAACATCTGACGCTGTTGTCCACTTTTTGACACTTTTTTTCCTCATAGCTTTGGGAAATAAAACTTTTGTTTCTCCTCCTGCTTCTTTGACCACTATGCTTCCTCAGTTTCCCTTTTGTTACTTTCCTCTTCTTCAACTCCAGATATTACGGTGTCACATTTTTTTCCAACTTGGTACTCTTTCTCTTTTCCTTACAGTCATAGTTCCTAGATGACTTGTTTTAAATTCAGGATTTTAAATACTATCTGTGTGCTGAAGACTCCAAAATCTACATATCCATTCCTGCTTTCCCTCCACAAATTCCAGGTCCTACTGACAATTCCAAATGTTACATCTCCAAATGAATGACTGCCTGGCACCTCAGATTCAATATTGCCAGAACACAACTATGAATTGCTCTCCTTAACTGTGGGTACCCTGCTCTTTTCCAGTCTCCTACATCTTCGTGTGTGTGTGTGTGTGTGTGTGTGTATGTGTGTGTGTGTGTAATGCACTCTTCATTTCTTTCTATACCTCACTCCCATGTCATCTGGCCCTATTGTATTTACTCTTAAAACCTATTTCAGAATTGTCCCTTCCAATTCATCCCCAGTAATAACCACTTTAGCCCAAATCACCACTATCTTTTGTTTGAATTGTTGCCATAGCTTCAAAACTGTCCCCTGGCTTTCTCTCTTTCTCTCCTAAAATCTTCCCACATAGCCAGTAAAGTGATATGTTCAGTCTGTTAATTAGAGAATGTCACTCCCTGACTAAAACCCTTCAAAAACCTCCTGTCATCACATACACGACTCACTACTTATTAAATGAGCTTGGCTGAGAATGAATTAAAAAAAAATGAAATGCCTTTGAGTGTTTCACTACTGCCATTCAAAAATCACTCTTTTGGACTTTTCCTCTCCACTTCTGGATATTTTCTTGAGCTAATTTCATAGATTTTTTCTTAATATATTCATATATTGATTATCAGTTTTGTTTTCTGGTATTAGAAATACCAAACCAATGAAACATCAAAATACCGCAATTTGTCATAACAATGTAAATCATCTCCCTCCATAGCTCAGGCCTGATCCAGATTTTTAAGACTATAAAATAGTAGAAAAGAGAAACATGTTTTGTTTTGTTTTGTTTTTCTCTTTTCCTTTTTCTGTCAACTCTCTGACTCATAATTTTTATTCCTGGGTCCTCCAGAATCTGGCATTGAAGAAAAAAAGGATTTAGAAGAAATGGCAAATTAACATTCATGCCATTATATCTGCTGTGGTACCCATCCATGGAACAAATGCCCAAAGGTCTGTTTGTATGTTTGGTTTTTGTTTGTTTGTTTTGTTTTGAGATCCATCACTTTATTGAGACCTGCTGCTATCTCTTTTTATGGTGTGGATCATAACCCGGCATTTGGCCATTTGTCATTCATCTTTAGAGCTTCCCTCTAACACTATATCCTAAGTGGATTCTTTCTGATTGCATCATATCACCCTGATACCCTGACAGGTAGACCTCTTTGGCAAGATCGTGTCACCCACCTCCCGCACCTTGTACCCAGCCCAAAGAGATGGTAGAGGAGGTAGCTGAATGAATGCAAGGAAGCAGACCCTGATGAACTATCGGCCTTTCATTAGTCTCTTGAATTCTTACGCTGTTTTGATATCGTCTAGAGGTTGGTGATGAGGTTAGAGTTACAAAAAAGGCTTTTATCCACACTCTTGGCAACTTTGTTGTTGGTAAATCACATAATTTAGGAATCTCATGATACTTGCCTTCCTATGTTCCCCCATTTTTCTGGAAGAGATGGAACTCCCAAAGATAAAAATAAAAACCCATAGAATTATCCCTTTAACAGGTAACCACAGGGGTCATATATCTTGACTTTTTACCTTGTTTACAGAACCTGAAGGGATTTGACTCTTACCTAATTCTCATACCACAACTTGTATACCCCTCTCCCTCTCACTACACCCAAACAGCGCCAGAGCCTTAAGCAGAAGCCTGTTTTGCCAGAAGATATTTTGTTTGCTATTTCATCTTCCTGGAATATTTTTTCTCCTGCATGGCTGACTCCTTTTTGTTTATTGCTTCTCAGAGAAGCTTACCCTGACTTTCCTATCTGTAGTAGCAACAAAGTCACTGTTATAACAAACTTAGCACATTCCTGTACAAAATTCCCTTCCCACTTTCTCAGACAACTGTATTTTACTTCTCTCCACAAATACCCACCACTTGTTTTCCTTTTCTTGTATTTTATGACCTTACTTATTTCTCCAAGAAACCAGAAGCAAGAGTAAGAAAACTAAATCATCTTGCTATCACAAAATGTTTCATTTAATTTGTTTCTGCACTCACCCTCTTATCTTATTTCCACTGTGGATGGACTCTCTCTACTCATACCCAAGTCTAACTCTGTCATTGTGAGGTGCTTCTCACCCTTCTTTACTTATTGAGAACACTGTTTAATTACTTCTCATGCTCTGTATTCACTCAGCTGCATCACCCCAATCAGCAAACAAGCATGATATAGTATCTCTTATCATAAATAAAATCCTTCCTTTGTTCCTCTTTTTCTCTAGACACTATGCCACTTCTCTTTCATTTGTGATAAAAATCCTTGAAAAAGTTATTTTTTCTAGCTATTTCTGTTTTTTAACCATGCTATCTATGGTTTCTTTCAATTTCATCAAGTTTTATTTCTACCTTACAACTAAAACCATTCTTGTAAATGTTATCAAAGGTTTTTAACTATGACAAAAGCAACAACCAATTCTCTTTCCTCCTTATTATGTTTAACGTTTCTCAGACCCATTTATAAGCTGAAGACGGCAAAACTGAGATATCAACCCATGACTTTATGCCAGAACTCAAGGTTTCTACTATAAATTCCCAAGATGATATCTCTGAATCAATGTAACAGACTTTCTAACTTTTTATGGACTATTACGGCTGGTCCAAAATTTGGAAATGACAAAATGGTGCACTATATTCATAACACCATTTTACTTATCTTTCAAGGATATGAAGTGGAATCTATCTTAACAGAACTAAATAGTTATCTCATGGTCAGGAGTAGCTTCCAGCCCCCTGCATCCTTTGGGGCTTGGCAGCAAGGGATGGGAAATGGGAGGAGCTACTTGTTCCATTCTTTATCTGTACTTTACATTGTCTTTCACCTAGGAGAACATGCCAATTTTCATCTCTCTCAGGGATCTGGAACTCATCAGCCAGGAGTGTCATACACTAGTGCACACATTCATACACATACATCCGCAAATACAATCATCTACTTTTCTTCACACATTCATTGGCTGATTTTGTTAGTGAGTGCATTGGATCTTAATCTGAAATATCTCCTAAATCTGACCTTTGTTTTCTTCTAATTTCAACACTCAAATCTATAGCACTTACCATTTATCTTTACCTGACAGTCCTTTGATTTATTCATTCCTTTTTCCTTTCTTCTCATCACTAACCAATATGTAAGCCTCTTGGGAGCAGAGACTTATCCTGATTTGTTCACTGCTAAACCCCCAATTCCTATAACATTGTCTTTCATGCAATAGGTACTTAATAACTACATACTGGACAAATAATTTAATCATCCCCTTGCTCAGACTGACTGCAGGGCATACAACGGATAATACCATTGATGAATTCCATTGTCAAATATCATTAAAACTCATTAATACCTTGATAAAAACATGGTTCTTCATGTGGGCTTTAGTACATTTTCTTATTATTCTTCATGCTTATTCTCAAGATAGCATTCTTATATAACACTTGTCAACCTATAATTTTGTTAAGTGCACAGTCTTTATAATGTCTTTGTTCTTCTTATACTGTTCACCTGATAAAGATCCCTGGGCTTTTATTATATTTGTCTTGCTCAAACCTTTAAGCATATTGCATTGACAAAAGTCATTCCATGAGTGAAAATACACTGAATAATATTTTACTAATACTGTTTAATTCACTCTTATTTTTTAGAAAAGATATTAGTTATGACTAATAAAAAGACATCAAAAAAGGAACAAAAATAATGTATCTGGAAAAGTATTTTATGACTAATTTACACCATGAGTCATCTTGCCTATTTAAACTAATATTTTGTATTTTATATGCTCTGAACCACTTGAATTCCCATATCCAGGGCTTTATGATTAACCCTAAGTACTCCTAAAAACAGTTACAAATATAAGTGTGTATATTAAGTTTAGTTATCCATTGAGAATCTGAATTCTTTTGCTCACTCATTTTAAAGTCTCCTTTGAAGGAAGATGAATGGTCTATGAAAACTCCCAATCAACTGGGCATCTACCCGTATGACCCAAGGACAGGAAACTGAAAACTCCTAACAGCCACAGTTAGAGTAGGGAATTGAAACAGTATGCCAGGGGTTGAGTCAAGTCATAGTATGCTTAATGAGACTACTGTAAAAGGAATAGAAACAATGAATAAATTATTTCTTTATAATTGCCCCATAACTGAAGTCTTCTGTCGAAAGAGAGAATTCCCCTATTGACTCTCTGCTTTTGTATTCCAATATAGAATTGGATCTATATTCCCCACAGCTGTGCTCTGTCCATCTAACAAGGACTTCCTTCATTGATGGTTCTCTAATGCTGATTTTTATTTCATTTGATCACAGATTCCACATATTTCAAACCATTCTCCCTCCAGGGAAAAAATGTGTGTTAGTGGGCCAATTTTTTCTTTCTTCTTAGTTCCAAATTCATCCTGTACTGCATACTGCCCAGTAATAAACAGAAACCTTTCAGCATTTCTGCTTTAGTATGAGCATGATGTTACATTTTCTCACAGAGATCACTAGAAGAACATACTGGAGGCAGGGCCTTCTCTGGCTACTGTGCTTTGGTCAGCAGGGCGGGGACGAGGGCATCTTACGTAGCCATGCATTAGTCATGCTCACTGAATGCCCTTTAGTGACATTTTAGCCTCAGCTGTGGCAGCACCCACCTGCAGAACAGTCCCCAGCCCCTCTTCATGCTACCACATGCTGTTGCTGATCTCTTTTTCCCCATCTGTATTCTAGAGAGTTGCTGCCCACTTGCCCGGTAAGTATAGCCCAATGCTGGCTTGGGCAAACTAGCAAACTTCTCTGCTGCCTGGTGGGCTAACGTAAACCTTCTTCAAGGAGGCCTGAGCTCCAGCCTTGGGAAGGAGCCTCCCTTATCAATTTGTCCTTTCTTATATACTTTTTCCATTATGTCTAGGATATCAAACAGAGTTTCTTTAAATTTTATAGCTCTTCTCTTATTATAGTTGGGTAATTCTTTATAGTAAACTATGTAGTGTCAATTTCCTGATTAGTGTCTAGCACTTAGCAAAGTCAATGACACATAGTGTGCCAAGTTTATTAATTAAAGAAATAATTAATGCCATGTCCTATATTCCAATTTGGTTTTCTTCTCATCATTCACTACTAGTTCTCATGAACTCATTTCCAGTGACCAGGAACATTTACTTTCTGGGATTCCATAGCATTTTAGCTATTTCCCAATTAACCAAATATGTGTTTACTAAGCCTCCTTAACAACCTAGTTTTCTCTCATATTTTACTTAATAAAATTGAGGAAAATCCTGCCTTTTATTTGATTTTTTGGTGCTAAATAGCTATTTGATCCTAGTATTTCTTGGTTACACATGAGTATTAAGAAATAAATCCCTTCTCTGATTCCTATTAAACCTAACAGACATTAATTTATGCAGTAAGTGGATTTTACCCTTGGCATTAAACTTACTTGGTAAGGAACTTTAAAGTTCATTAAATAAAATTCAGTTCTGTTGATACCCAAATGACTTTTCACATATGGCAAAATTTGTGAAATCACTTGGCAAAAAACGATATTTAATACCTGTCATTGTTTAATCAAATATGTGATCCAGTTTTATATTTTGGATGTGACTGCAGAATATAGATATTTTGAGAATCACTTTATGGGGGTACAGTGTTTTACTTGAAACTAGGAATGACTTTTATCTTTCATGTTTCAAGAAACATCATTAAAATATTTAAAGTTTCAGATACTCTGATTAAAAGAGAACAGTAAAAGTGTGTTGCTTTAATTTTATTCAAATAAAGTGATCTACATTATCTGAAATGAGAATTTTAGAATAAAATCATGATTTCCAAAGCTAGTAACACATTTATATTCATGATTTTTAGAAAGCACTTCCTCTACTTAAAGCACTATCCTTCATGTTCTAGGCATAAAAATGAATAAAATAAAATTTTGTATTCAACAAAAGTTATAATCTAGTAGGAGAAGATAAAGTAATACAAAATGTTACAAATTGTATCATGATATTCTGGAAAATGTTGAGTATAAGTCAAGTATAAAAATCAAACAAACAAACAAACAAAAACTCCTAGAACTTATAAGCAATTATACCAAGGTTTTAGGATACGAGGTTAACATGTAAAGTCAATGACCTTTCAATGTGCCAGCTATGAATTAAGTGGGATTTGAAATGAAAAACTTACCACCATTACAATAACATTCCCCATAATGAAATATATATAAATCTAACAACATGTCAAGATCTGTAACAGAAAACCTACAAATCTCTAATGAAAGATTTAAAAAGAAAGTAAGGGGAGAAATATTCCATGGTTATGATTAGGAAGATTCAATGTCTTCAAGATACCAGTTCTTCATTATCTGATCTATAAATTTAATGCAATCTCAATAATAATTCCAGCAATTTATTTCTTGGGTATCTACAAAATTATTCTAAAGTTTATAGGGAGACAGACAAAGAATAGCCAACACCGTACTGAAAAAGAAGAACAAAGGTTGAGGACTGACACTACCCAACTTCACATCCTGCTACAAAACTACCATAATGAAGACAGGGTGGTATTGGTGAAAGAATAGATCAGCAGATCAATGGAAGATAATAAAAAGCCCAGAAATACACCCACATAGATAGAGTTACCTGATGTTTGACAAAGGAGTAAAGACAATATAATGGAGGAAAGATAGTCTTTTCAACCAATGGGGCTGGAACAACTGAACACCCGTGTGCAAAAACTGTAAACTGAGACACAGACCCTACAGTCTTCACAAAAAATAATTCAAAAATGGACCATAGACCTGAGTATAAGTGCACCATTGTAAAAATCCTAGAACATAATGAAAGAGAAAACCTACATGACCTAGGGTTTGCTGATGATATTTAGATATAACAACAACATACCATGTATGAAAGAAAGAACTAATAAACAGGACTAAGTTAAAATGAAAAAAATTGTGCTCTATGAAGAACACTGTCAAAAGCATAAAAAGACCACCAACTGGAATATTTTCAAAAGATATGTCTGATAAAGAACTGTAATCCAAAATATATAATAACTATTATAACTTTAACAACATGAAAAAAACTTATTTAAAAATTGGCCAAACATCTGAAGACATTTCACAAAAAAAGATATGCAGATACCAAAAATTATATGAAAAGATACTCCACAGCACATATTATCAGGGGAATAGAAATGAAACCAATGAGATACCACTACACATCTATTAGAATGGCTAAAATTCAGAACACCGATGATACCAAATGCTGCTGAGGGAGTGGAACAACAGAAACTAACATTCATTGCCAGCAAGAATGCAAAATGCTACAGTCGCATTGAAAGACAATTTGGTGTTTTCTTATAAAAATCAACATACTCTTCAATACAGCAATTTTACTCCTTGGTATTTACCCAAAGGGGTTGAAACTTAAGTCCATACAAAACCTTGCATAAGTATGTTTATAGAAGCTTTCTTCATAATTGCTAAAACCTAGAAGTAACCAAGCCTTAATTCCTTCAATAGATGAATGGGTAAGTAAAGTGTGATATGCCCAGACAATGGGATACTATTCGGCACTAAAAAGAAATGTTATCAAGCCATAAAAAGACATGAAGGACACTGAAATACATATTATTGAGTGAAAGAAGTCAGTCTGAAAGAAACCAGCCACTGATTCAACTATATAACATTCTGAAAAAGACAAACCTATGGAGACAGTAAAAAAAAACAAACAATTTAAAAAAAAAAAGTCAGTGGTTGCCTGGGAGTAGGGGAAAGGAGGGATGAAGGGGTAGAGCATGGAGAGATTTTAGGATGTGAAACTTCTCTGTGTCATACCATATGGTGGATACATGTCATTATCCATTTGTCCAAACCCACGGACTATACAACACCAAGAGTGAACCCTAATGTTAACTATGAATTTTGGGTGATAATGATGTGTCATTGTAGGTTCATCAATTGTAACATGTGCACTCTGGTGGGGGATGTTGATAATGGGGGAGCCTGTGCATGTGTGGGGATAAGGGGTATATGGGAAGTCTCTGTACCTTCTGCTTAATTTTTCTGTAAACCTAAAATAGCTCTAAACAAGTGAAGTCTACTTTAAAACAAAACAGAACAAAGATGTGTTTCAGTTTCAAATAGAAATTCTTATGTTATAATGTGAGACTATGTAGAAAACTTTTGGAGGAACTAAATTGTATGAGTGAGCTAATATTTTCAAGTAAAAAAATTCATTTTTAATACAAAATGATTACATGTTGACTGTTAGCAAGTTTAAAGACTTTATACAAAAATATAAAGAGCAAACTATAAAAACAGTTCTTACCTTTTTCTCAGTTATCCATCTCGGGCTTGGATTAAGTTGTTAAATATTGTTAGAACTTTGGTATGCCTTTTCCCAGACCATCTCAGATTCACTTGTAAACATTGTATTATTTTCATTAGACTGCATAGTAAAAAACAAGGACTTTTTATCTTATTTGCCATTTTATACTTCCTTCACAGAACACTTCTTAGCACACAGTAGTTCCACAAGAAATGCTTATTGAATTACAAATGAATTCATATAGATGAATGTGTGTATGCACATAGAAAAAATATAATCACAGTCTATATATTGCTTGAAATCTTGTTTCATGTCAATATTGTTAAACCATCTTTATTTATTTAAATAGCTACCTGGTATCTAATTGTACCATAATGTATTGCACCAGTCTCCAAAAGATGGAGTTTGAGATTGTCTAGAATGGTTGACTAATATGCACAACTGAATACTCTTCTTCACATATCTTTGCATGGTTTTAGAATTGGTAAGTCTGTGTGTACGTGAGTGTTGCATTGCTGTGAGTTGTGGACCAGTTCTACTCTAAAAGGATGGGGCAATTTATGTTCCTGAAAATGGTGTGGCTAATTAAGGGTTACATTCAACTTCAACTTATAAAACAGGGCATTTGTGAGAAAGTGAGAGAATCTCTAAAACTCAGCATTTGGATTCTTTATTACTTAGTGTACTTTATTGTCTTTAATGGTAGCTGAGTAAACAGGGGAACTAATTCTGAATTGCCACTAATTGGGGGCCACAGCATCTGCTTCAATGAGTGAAAAGGACAGAATCTAATATCTCTTATCCAAAAAGCCAAGAATGCATGCATTCAATTCCAATGTCCTTTCTGTTTACTCACTTGCTTATTAATTCATTCTCTTGATAAAATAAGTGTTTGAGCACCTGTTATTTGCTGATCCCTTATTTAGGGCTAGATGATTAGACACAGTTTCGGAACTTAGAGAGTTAATGGTTTTGTGGGAAGACAGTATAGATAGTATTTGTAAGAGTTGACAATGGCCATATTTTGATAATATATATATAAATGAAGGGTACACTGTGAGCACAGACTGGCCATGTAATTACATCTTGGATGACAAGGCAGCAGTCTGACATGACCTTGAAGAGCAAGACATGGGCAAGACGATATCTGAAAAAAAAAAAAGAGTGAGACTTGGACAGGTAGATATTAGGTAGTATAGCTACCCAAGAAAAAGATGAACAGTGTCTACATTTCTTAGAGAATTTGCTAAAGAACCTAACCAATCAACCAACCAAAGAACACTTGAATATGTATAGGGAATTTAACAAAATGATGTTATTTTCCTAATGTTTTTTTCTTCTGAAGCATATTGCAAGTTTAAGCTAATTTTTATTCTATTTTTTAAAAGATTTTTAAAATTTATTTTGAGAGAGGGGGAAGGGAGGCAGAAAGTGAGGGAGAAAAACATCAATGTGTGGTTGCCTCTCATGCGCCCTATACTGGGGACCTGACCCGCAATCCACACATGTGCCCTGACTGGGAATTGAACTGCTGACCTTTCAGTTAGCAGTCCAGCACTCAATCCACTAAGCCACATCAGACAGGGCCAACTAATTTAAAAAAAAAATTATCCTGCTACATTCTTAGTATATTCCTGTTTCCACTGTAAATTATAATATTTATAGTTTTTTTCTTCCAGTATAGGTTTTTATGGAAAATGTTCCCTGAGTGGTCCTTAAATTTTAAAGGCATTTTTTATGCACAATTTCTTCAACAACTGTAGCTTTAAAACTATGTGTGAAGTACATTAATACTTATTTATAATTTATAAGTTATAAATATATAACCTTGCCTGTTAGTAAGGTTCACAAGGTTCATAAAATAGCCAAAAAATTTGTAGGAAATGTATAATGTTTGTTATCTGAATTTATAGACTGTTTAACTCATAGGCCTTGTAAAAATAGCATTAGCTCTTATAAATTATACTTGAAGTAAAATGTCATTGTGTATTTGGAAACTCCTTATTTAATAAATCACTTTTTTGCCAGAAATGAATTCACACTGTAAGGATATCTAGTATTAATGTGATAGAATTGAAATGTTCTCTCTTATTCCAAGTAGATTCTTCTTATGAGACACCTGAGTTAGCCAATAAAGAATAAATGAAGACTAATATTCTCCCAATCATTCACTTCATTTTTGGATTAGGTGCGGACCAAATGAACAAACAGGTAAACACACTCATCATTCATCATAGAGTGTTTTTGTGATACCTCCTCCAGGAATACTGATACTAAAGTCAGAAAAATGGTGTGTTTCAAGAATGCATGGGTTTTTTCCATTTCTCCCCAGTTATGAATCTTTATTTTACTTCGAACCCTTTTTTTGCATGAAAGGTGTAAGTAGTTACTTGCAGAGCATACTAAAAACAGTTACATAATTTTCTAGAAACCCACAAATATAAACATCAAGGCAAAAATCAGGTCTTTTAGCAAAAAAGAAAATCTTTCTATATATTTTATTGCACAAGGCAAACACAAGTTTTAGCAGTCTATGGACGATAACATGTAAAAAAAAAATGTTGCTCTGGCTTGCTATTTACATAATTGGGAGAGATGGTAAAGAGATAGGAACATTTAAACTAAGGCGAGGCCATGATAACAATAAATCTATTTCCCACAGCTATGCTCCCCTCTGGCCATGAGGCCTTTTGTGAGATTCTTAGAAATTAGCTCGTTTTGAAGATTACTCTTGGCTGATATTTTTCATCATTATTTTATAGGTTCATAGATGATAATGCAGTAAAATATATTTCTAAAATATAGAATACATAAAGAAATTTATATTTTTCCCCTTAGTGTTGAATAAAATTAATTAGATGCTCTGAAATTTTCAGCAGGACTCTAGTCTTCTAACACATAATCCTGGCAGATTTCTATAACTCTCACTTTAGATAGGCTTCCAAGAATGATTTGTATTTGTCACAAGTACAAGATTTTGTTCCTGAGAGATCCCCCCATAGAACACATAGAATTTCCAGTTTGGAAATCTTTTCTAATTAATCTTTTAGGCTTTAATGAATATAGCAGTACCTTACCACACCAATTATACTGGCTGAAAATGTCATTTTATTTTTTATAAAATGATAGATATCCATGAACTGTCATTATTTCTCAAGAGGTACACACAAGCAAAAAAATAAATAAATAAATAAATCAAAAGAAGAAACAAAAAGAAAAGTAATAGCATTTTCCACTGCTTTTCTAAAGTCTGAATGTGATGAAATGACCAAAAAAAAAAAATTTATACACAGTGTGGATGAAAAGGGGCCACATAATAAACCCGATAAGCTCAGGTGAGACCTATGTGGTAGATCTTTTAAACTGAGAGGCCAAAAGTAGACACATAGAAGGGCTTGCAGATAAAAATCCCTAACTAAATATGAGTCACGGCAGGCAATTACATCCTAGGCCTCTAGCTTCCTTGACAAGGGTCAATCTTTATCTTCCGTGAACTAAGGTAATATACCTTTGGTATTTCAGAGTAATCCCCCTTTTCTGGATTTCCGTGGGTACACCCACCACTCCAGAGCAGGAGACCACAACCCCTCATTGTTACCTAGTTCCCTGCACACCATCACTATGTGCTGTAAATGTTAACTACCCTGTACTTACCAATGCAAAATAAGTATTTGTCTATTTTAACCTATATCCAATTTCAGGGAGTCCCTTGTTTTGTTTTCTCCTGTTGCCTTAATCTATCACCGATAAATTTCATATAACCTCCCTTATGTCTCTTCCTTTGATTATCATGTATAAAATGAGCAACAAAACTGCCATTCTCTGGAGCATTCTCTCAACTCATTAAAATTTTACCTCCCAGTATTTGTTGTCAGTTTGGCTCAAATAAACTCACAAAAATTCTCTACAGGTTTGGATGTTTCTTAAGTCTGACAACAGTAATTTGTACTTATGTGGAATTTTCAGGTGTATAGTTTTCTTGTGCTGTCTGGCTGCATCCTATAATTTTTCTTCAGTTTTGCTTTTATATAACTTATGATGAAGCCCTGTAATTTATTTTCTGAAGTCATGTCAAAGCAGGAATACACAAGCTATACTACTTCAAACCTAAAAGATACTTCATTTCATTTTGGTTTTTATGGAGGTTTTTTTTTTTTTTTAATATCCTGTTAATCATCATTCGGTGAATGTAAATCACAGTGCAACAAGAAATTTTCGTCCAAATCATTTAAAGGAGATTGTCCTTTGAGAGTCAACCTTTCTGAAGTGGTTATTTTTTTCAAAAGCTATTCATGACCATGAAAAGAAAATACAAAATTCATTGAACATTTTGATACAATATGAAAATAATTCTGAATTCATCAAAATGATTGAAAACCTTTTGAAACACCTCACAGGTAGAACTAAGAAGGTCACATTTAAGCCACAAATCTCACCCTCATCCTTATTCTTTCAAGGGATAAAACTTTTTTTCTCCATGAACAGAAGTTTACCACTGTGAGGATTTATAGGCCCCTGTCCTTGTCTTTCACATGTAATTTAGGTAAATATATTCAACTTTGGATTCATAAAGTTACTTTTTTGTGATTTTTATTTTGTGTCCACACAAACTCTCCTTTATTTTAAAGGGCATGCACTTTATACCAGGGGTTTGTATATATGCACATATCATTCATACTGCTCCTGCCACTCAAAATAGAAACAAACCTGTAAACAGCTCAGTCATTGGTCACTGTCAGTGTAAACCAATTTCCATATGAATGGTATGTGCATATTTATAATCTCTGCTATAAAGTTTATGCTCTTTAAAGGTAGAAGAGAGTTTATGTGAACACAAAATAATCATAATAAAAATAATCTTATAAATTTTAACTGGAATGTATTGACCTAAATTACAGAGAAATAATAAGATCATTATAGTGAGGGTAATTCTGGAAATAAGATCAAATTCATAATTGAATTTGCAAGGTACTTGAGTTATTGAGGTACTTTAATACACGGAATGGAAATGGAGTATTCATTACCTCCCTGTGCAGGCAACTCCTAGGATTTCCAAATTTAGAATACCCATAGAATGATCGACACAGACAGCTGTCTTCTCTTTAAAATAGATGTAAATATAGTGGAGTACATGACCTTGTAAAAGAACTCAGAACCTATTTCTTTATTGTGAATGTATAGTTTTATTAATTTCCTGGGCCTTCCATAACTAATTACTACAGACTTGGTGGCTTAAAACAACAGAAATTCATTCTCTCACCACTCTGGAGGCCATACACCCAAAATCAATATCTCTCTGCTGTAAGCAAGACCTCAGTAGGGCCGTGTTTTCCCTGGAGGCTCTAGCGGAGAATCCCTTTCTTGTCTTGTCTAGCTCTGGTGGTTGCTGGAATTCTTTGGCTTGTGGTCACATCCTCTAAGCCCTACTTCTGGGATTGCATTGTCTTCTATCTGTGTCAAATCTCCTTCTGCCTGCTTCTCATAAAGATAATTTTATTATCAGGGCCTATTCAGAATAATATTCCAGTTTCAAGATCCTTAATTTAATCATATATCTGACACATACCCCACCCTTTTTTAAGGTAACATTTACAAAGTTCTCATGTTTAGAAGCTGATATATTAGGGTGGCCATTATTCAGCCAACTACAGTCATGAATAATGAAAACACTGTTATGATATGATACTTTAAAAATGTTCATTGAATGCAGTTTTCATGAATTTTAAAAGGTGCTAATTATTGATGTTTCAACTTCTTGAGGTTGATATCCTCGCTATTATCAAAGAGCAAAGAGGTCTAGAAAGAGAAATTTGCCCAAATAGTTATGATTCCCAGCTATCTCACAGAGTCACCAGAAGCATAAGCTCCAACCTGTTTCAGGAGTCACTTCCAAATGGTAACACCAGCTAGCAGAGTGAAAGAGATCAAAGTCTGTGATATTTATTTATGCCTCCAGGAAAAGCCACTGAGAGAGATACAGTACTCAAAGAACCCCACCTGTTGACTCAAGATACCTTTTCTTATTGACAAACCAAATTCTTTAGTTCTCTGCTAACATATTTTTCAAAAACTTTCCACTACCCTTATTAAGAGAATATAATAAATATTTTTATTTTATGTAACAAACTTTTGAGGGGAAACAAACAGCAAAATAGAATAAAATAACCAAAGGAAAATTAGTAGACTGATCTAGTAAGTATATTTTTTTAAAAATGTTTTAATCTTGATCTCCAAATTAGTAACATTTCATGTCAAAATTTTTGCAATGGACTGATGGCAGTTGTTTAAATTACAGCAGAAAAAAATGATAAAAGTAGTTATTTTGGTGAAAATTCTTAAATTGTCAAATGATTTTTTCACAGTCACTTATGTATTACTTCCAATGGGTTAAAAATAAACAAGACACAAACAAAAAATTATTATGATGATCCTTTGAAAAATCTCAGATTTTAAATATAAAAAACTTATTGAAGAGTGATGAAATATTAGGGTACTATTAATAAATAGGATATTTTACCTTGAAGCAGGTTTAAAAATTTGTAGCAAGGCTTCACTGAAATATTTTGAATCTCTAAAAGCAAACTGAATTTTCTATCGTCTTTTACAAGTCCTACTTTCCAGGAGAAAATATACTGAAAACCAATTAATTTATTTGTTTAAAGCTAATGAGAAACCATCGTTTAGTATTTGAAGCATTGTGTATCTTTTCAGCAAACCAGAATGTTTATGTAGGAAAACTTTTGCTCTTTTGTGGCAGTTAGAATTGTAATACAGGCTCAGAATACTTTTATTTGCATTAAGAATCATCCCACATGAATTACTATGCCAATTTTATCACCTACTTTTAAATGCTCTGAGGGTATACTTTAATGTATGTCTTTCTTCTTTCAATTAAACTTTCTAAGACTTTATTGTGAAGGGTTGTTGAATTTTCAATATACCTTAAAAAGTCTACACTATGGGTATATGTTAACTAGTTCCCATGGCATAGTACAATTTAGATATTGGCAATTTAGGTTTATATCTTGAGATACCCTGCATAACTGGAGAATTTCATTTAGTTCCTTATGCCCTTTGATTCACTGCTTCCTCATTTCTTCATTAAGGTGAGTGAATTATCATACTTTTTCAGTTAACAGAATATAACAAAGTGATTTAAGTAATAACAAACATATCTCACATTTAACCAAACAAAACAAAATGAAGAAAAACAAACAAACAACCCAGCCTAGTTATAATGGCTCCAGGGTTGGTAAATTCAGTGGTTCAAGGAGCAAAGCAGAAAGGAATGAAGAACATAATTAGCTATCTCTAAAGTTTTGATTTTGTTTATAAAATACTTCTTGCTTTAAGTTGACTACAGCTATTTTAGATCATATGAGCACACAATATGCAAAGGTAAAAGAGATTGTCACTTTCAATCTCTGTCTATCTCCCTGTTATGATTCAATTTTCCTTCCTCCCATTTCAAAAAGCACCCTAGCTGACCCTGATTTAAGTCCCTTTACTTGGAATTTGGTAGCATAACTTTTGCTAAATTGATACCTGGTAAAGTGAATAAAATTACCACATTTGGTATAAATGATTCATCTATGGTGCTTTGGATATTAACAATTAACAAAATTTTTCCAAAGGAGTTGCCATTGCATTGATAAGTAATTTTTGCAAAATATCTAAGAAAACAAAGTACATAACAAATACTAGCTATTGTTAAAATTTCAGTTGTACATAAGAACTGAAGGAAATTTGAATGATTTATCCATTTTTATAGCAAATGTAAAATTAACTTGCTGTCTAATGAAGAATTGACTTATTATTATTTTACCTCAGATTTCTGCACAAAATGGAACTCTCATCAGCCAGTCTTTCAGAGTAGGAAGACAAATTGAAATTTCTTTGACATTTTTATTCATAGTGTTTTCATGACCCAGCAACTAGAAAACCAATGTAACTGGCTGCATAATTTTATAGATTTTTTGGTTTGGAATATTTTATCACAAATTGCACATAACATTCTGTTTGCATTATGCCAAGCCATATCCAGATTTCCACCTGTGGTTATCAGGATGAAATAATTAAGGAATATTTATCAGACTTTAAGAGTAAAGTGTTTTTAGTTTATTTTCTTCATAATACCTCATTGTTTTGCATGTTTATAAACATTTGTATAGTCGTTTTACATGAAAAAATAACTATGCCTATAATTCCATTAGTTAGAAGATTCCAACATGGGTGAGAAAGTGTCAGTCCCACCTACCTGTAGGGCTAAAAACTAAACACATTTATTCTGAGTTACTTCATAAGTGTTTTTATTAATGTCTCTGGAAATGGTATAATTTGGCAGCATCCCTCATAGGCAATGTCAATTTCACATTTATTTAACGAAATGTATTTATATTAGTCTAACTTTGTTTTTTCTGCTGTACTCTGCTAAAAAAAGTCCTGATGTAAATGAAAATGAGTTGATGACTAAAAGCAAGTTCTAAAAAAAAAATTACAGCTATCTGGTATTATTTTATATGGCAAACTCTTTTATTTTGGTAAAATGACTTCTTAAAATAAGTGGAGATGGAATGAGGGGGGAATCTTAAACAGAAGTATGGGGAAATAAAAGCTAACTCTATAGCACTGCTGTTTTCTCAACAAATTATAGCATGCTCATTCTGCATTTGTATAAATAAATGCATAAAATGCCTAAAATTACTCAAGGGGAGAAATTAGATAGTTTTAGTGTAAAATAACTATTCATATTGGTTCATGTTTTATTTGACCAGTATAGTAGTTGAAAAGCACAGTGGGTAGAACTATATGTATTAGATTACATGATAAATAAAAGTTGTACAACTTTTAAAACTCTCGCCTCAGACAAATCTTTTCTATCTATATGATGTAAACTAAAGTAATTGGTGAGTGTACATTTCTCAGGTGGGTCCGGGAGTAAGATTCTAAAATTATATATTTTGCAAATCATATTTATTGATATATTTTCATATTTAATTGCTTCTAATGAGCTAACTGTAGACAGACAGCATGCTGTTCAATATTAACAATGGAAGCCAGACAATGGTGGAATGCCATTTTTAGTACTGAAACAAAAAAAAAAGCAATTAAAAGTTAAGAGTTCTGTCCCTTTCGAAAGAACGTTTCAAAAATTAGGCTTAAAAATATTTTCAGAATGAAATTATTTGCCACATGCAGAAGTTCACTAAAGAAATACTAAAGCACTTAAGCTGTAATATAAAGACATATCCACTGAAGTTGTGAGATGTAATTAAAAATAAAGAGCAAAAAATAGTATGCACATGTTATGCACTTAAATAAATACTGTCTTAATGAATGTTTATAATAATAATATTCAGTAAGATTCAACTAAATGAGACAACATTAAAATCATGAAACATATAAGTCTGACAATTGTTTCAGACATATAAAATATCAAAATGTTGACAACCATGTGGATTATCTAGGAGGAAGAAAAAAGTATTTCATTATTTTAAACTTATGTAAATTAAACACACAAGTTTCATTTTCCTGGATAATCACAGAATTTTTTTTTTTAAGCAGCATGAATGACTTCCGTTATAATTTGACCTCAACTCTCTTTCTTGCCCACTTTCTTGCTCTTTCTTCTGCTCAGTGTTTTAGAGCAATGGCTCCTGTAGACTCCATTTCTCTTTCACAGGTTGCCTTACCAGCCAACTTTCTGCTGATTTAGCCAATGGAAGGTACTTAGGGGAACTTTAGAATGGGAGGAAAAGAAAAGGCTAGTTCTTTCTCTTCCTCTCTCTCTCCCGCTGACCCAGGCAGTATATATGGAAACAGTTAGGTCTCCTTTACCGTTCAGATCTTTCCAGAGTGGTCCAACATATCTGTGCTTCTACTGGAAACCCCCAGCAGTAGGTTCCTATAACTCTGCCTCCTATGTTTGCATCCCTAGACTACATGGGGTAAATTCTGGTTTGCCATACTTTCTGCTCTTTGACCTCAAGTATTCCATCATGTGGATGAACAATTTTACCTTTAAAAAGTGCAAAAAGTTTTTTCTGCAGCCAAGTTGAATTCCAAGTTAGAGAGAGGGTCAATAGAATAATAAAGCATAAATAATTGGCATTTTAGCCTAATTGAGAAATAGTTCTATCTAATAATACAAGAATTATAAATTCTAGATGAACTATTTAACAGGGAAAGTATACAATGGTATTACAGAGCATCCAACAGAAGGAGAAACTGAAGTGCATTTTACTCTTGAAAGAAAGGTAGCTCACTGGGTGACTCTGACTGGCATATGGCTTTTTTTTTTTCCCTGAGAACACCCCTGAATCTGAACAACATGTATGACATAGGGTGTTTGAGTACTTTAGTTTCAAGTGTTAGAACTTGGTCCTGTCAAATCAGTTGCATATTAAGGGAGGAGATTCTGAAAAGAATTTTCCACAGGAGGAAGCCCCATAATTTTGTTTAAACTCTTTTAAAATTCCTGGTTGAACACCGCATTGCACATTTTTTAGGGAGACACCAGTGCCTCGAGAAGAAAGGGGCGGGTGAAAGGCTGAAAGGACAGAGCTGGGATTTCAGCTGCGGAACGTGAAGTAAAAGGAGCTTGACATTTGAGTCCAAACAAGTTAAATGGTCTTGGTAAACACCCCAACATTACAGAAACATACTCTAACAAAGCATAAAATCCAACTTCTGTGGAATCTAAGTGATAAGATAATCATTTAACAGCTATGTCCAAATCAGTACTAATGAATGATACCAAACACAATTTCTATAATGTGTAGTCCCCACTATTCAGTTAAAATAAAAACTCATTAGATCCGCAGGTAACAGCTATAGATTAAATTGTATTTAATGGGACTTTTGTTGCATCTCCTGGTGAAAACATTCTTCCTTTCGAGAACAGGACATCAGACTCTGCAGAACACAGATATGTGGGGCCACTTTTACTTCTACCCCTTGGTTCCCAGGCCCATGTATTTTCCCTGCTGGGAGACAGTACCATCGGAAGCTCTTTGGCTCAATGTGTATATTGCTTTCTGGGGGCGTGATGGTCCATCCAAGCTGGTAATTCAACTTTCTCTTCAACAGGCTGTTTCAATGCTCTTAGGCCCCCAGGTTCCGGGTGAAATGGGCATATTATTTTATGTCCTTTGGCTCACATCACACCTCCTTTGCTCTATTTTGGGTACCCAGGTTGGATGCGAGGTTTATGACACTCCGTGAGAGCCATGCTTTTGGGCAAACATATCTTAAGCTTGCAGAGTTGTACTAGCTGATGTTTTATAGACAGGAAAAGCAAACTTATACTATTTCTGTAAGAATAAATTTCTGGTCTTTCCTTAGGCCTGATCTCATGTCTTTATGTCAAACCTTTTTCCTTTAATCTTCTGGTCTTTTCTTTCTAGGTTGTGACCACTTGTTTAGTCATTCGCTACTACACATAATTCCATATATAATCTCAACTCAGGGCACTTTTTTTTCCAAGTAGTTAGCCATTGGAAGGGTATGTTTGTCAATTTGTTTAGTTGATATTTAAAATCACATGACTAATAGACTGATAGGTTTATCTGTTTTCATTCTTTTCCTAAGTGTTATGAATTCACAGATACTTCAGTAATTCATTTAGCAGAAAGAAAAAAATATGCCAATGGATATATGTGATAGTTCCTCTTTTTCTCAGGTTAGGAATTATGTGTTTCCTTCTCAAGAGAAGATTTTATCTGATTATTATCACTACCTGCAAATCATATAAATTATATGTCTTTTTAGTCTGGGAACTGGTGGTGGGAAAACACCTTTTCCATGTTGAGATTCAAATAAGCACTCTTACAATGAATTCAGATAGAATGTAATTATAGATTTCATTTTTTCCATGGATGGCTCTTCATGTGTGCAAGAACCCAATGATGATTTCCTAATTAATAAATTAGCAAAATCTGTGAAAACATATTAGTCAAGAGAAGGAGTGAAACTGAAGGACACAAGAGTCCAGAGCAGCTATCAGCGGCATAATGATGTGTAAGACCTGCAGACGTTATTAAACGGACACTGCCGCCACTTAATGAGGCTGCCAAGGAGCCAGCTGCTGCTGTGGGGAACTGTGGTTCACAGCTTGGCATCTGGGTCAGCGCTTGGCATATGAAGAGAAAAATGACTGAGGGTTTTAATGTGGCCGGGCAAATGGCACCTTTCCATCACTGTGCAGTCACCTTTAAAAGATGAGTTTGAAAAGACTGCTTTCTATCCCTTTGAGAAGAGGTGGGAACGCAATGATGCCAGTACTTCAGAACGTTTCTACCTATGAAAATTCTGAATGAATTAAATATTTTTTATCACTTAATATTTTTAAAGCCCTCAAGGGTTATTTTGCCCTCGAGGGCAATTTTATGCACACATGGAGATGAAAAGTTAAAATTCTTTTATAAGTAAAACACATTTCTAAATAATTTAAAGTTTAGCTATCCTCATGGTCGTTATCAGATAGAACCTACTTGTTGTGTGGGGTGCCCCCTGAAAGAACCAGGCATACATCCTACTTTCTGCACAAGGAAACCCAAAACAGAACAGAAATCTGAAATTCTAAGTCTCGTTCTAGTTCAATATTTTATATGAATCATTCAACCTCTTTTAGTCTTAGTTTCTTATTTCCTAAAAATAGGGAAAATGTTTCTTTCTATTTACTAAATATTCATGAAGCATTTAGGACAGTGCTTATAAAACATTTACCTAATACAAAGAAGATTCTTATTTAATCCTCCCAGTTGGCTTAGGATGTAGACAGATCAATGTGTTCACCACTTCACAAGCCTCAGTTAGAAAGTTTATTTGTCCTACTTAACATTATACAGTTCTTACAGTGTGGTGGACAGACTGGGATGAAGGGTCCATCACTCATTCTGTATAGTTCACACTGGTCTGTGGTGTGTCCATTAACTTAGAAATTACTAGAAAATAGAAGATATTACCAGTCCATTAACTATCCAAACTATCAGTGTCGATTCTATGACACATTGTTTTGACTGTCTAATAATATTTTTTATTGTTGTTCAAGTACAGTTGTCTCCATTTTTTAAAGTAAATCCTGTTAAGATTGATGATGTCAGGGTCAGGCACTCTAGGGTGACAAGACAGACAAGGTTCTCAATTAGATAACTAACTAGATAGAAGGATATCTGGTTCTGAAAATGGGCATGTTGTCAACTTCGGAGAGGTCCCTGAAAACAAGGGGAACAAGCACGCAAGGGAAAGATAAGGTGCCGGGGACATGTCTGTGGGTCAAGCACATGGTTCAGGACCCCAGAGTGGGCAACTCATATGAGATTTGTCAGCATCTCTGAAAGGACAGCTGGACAAAAGGAGTGTTAAGCTGCACATATAAAAGTACTTAAAATGAAGATCCCCATTCAAAGCGAGGACAATTTCAACCAGACCTCAGTCAATAAAAAGCATTTAACTTTTCCCTTTTTTGTGAAAACCCACGAAGAATGACCATGCCTTTAATAAAGTACTTTGTGAAATCTGTATGAGGAACTCTCTCATGATTTTTACTTCTGACAAGCCTCTTGCATATATCTGTAGTTATTTATAGAAATGATGGCATAATGCATGAGTCACTCATTTGAGTGCTAAACAAATCGTATTCAATGTGTTTCCTGGAAACAAAAATCTAAACCGTTTTCATTTGAAATGTGTTTTAAAAAAATATGAAATACCACAATGCAGAATCTGTATATTCTAGGTAGTGGAAATAGTTTAAAGGACTTTGTAAGAGTTTATATTCCCAATCAGAAAATGAATTTAATGTGTCCATTTCTAAGTAAGTAGAAAAAATATTAAATAAAAAGCACACATTAGAATGGAAAAGTGTATTGAATTAAACTGTCTTTCATATTTAGCAGTGCCTAGTTCCATGTCTGGAAATCAGTGTATAAAAATGTGTATGTGCAATGATATATATTCACTGTTTATTACTACAACATTATAAATAATAGGAGAAAAATAGAAAGTGACACAGTGCTTAAAACGGGGGCATCCAACCTGTGGCTCATGGGACACATGCAGCCCAGGATGGCTGTGAATATGCCCCAACACAAAATCATAAATTTATTTAAAACATTATGAGGGTTTTTTTGTGATTTTATGTCATAATGTATTTGACATGTGGTCCAAGATGACAATTCTTCCAGTGTGATGCAGAGATGCCAAAAGTTTGGACACAACTGGTTTAAAATAAAATCTGTGTGTGTGTGTGTACATACGTGGACAAAAGGTCTGTCCCCAAAAGTCCTGCCATTGTTAATATAATGAGAATGGTTTGCATGACATTGATATAAGCTGGCCACCAAGGAGAATGGACTAGAAGGCACGTGTGTAAACAGTGACTTCATTCTACTAGTCAGTGGGGGCGGCAGATGTTGTTGAGTGAGCATGTGTACCATTTGACCTTCCCATTCAAAATGACTAAGAGAGTAGAGCAATAAATCTGCATTAAGTTTTGCGTTAACTTTGATTATTCCTCCATGGAAACCATTCAGATGATTTGGAAGGCTTTTGAGGACAATGAGGTGAGTGCAGTACAAATAAAAGTGTGGCACAAATGCTTCAAAGATGGTCAAAGATCTTTCAAAAGTGAACCATGTTCTGGAAGGCCTACAACAAGCGGAACACCCAAGAATGTTGACTGTGTGCGGGCTGCAATCAACATAGATCAGCGACTGACAGTGTGAGAACTAGAAGCTGATCTGGATTCCAAATCCAATCTAGGATTTAGGATTCCAAAACCTACTGTGTCCAAGATGTTGACACAGGATCTTGGCAAGAAATGTCTATGGCAAAATTTGTTCTGTGGCTTCTGCTACCAGAGCAGAAAGAACATCGGGCAGTTGCTAATGACTGGATTCAAACCACTACCAATGGACCAGGTTTCCTTGAGAAGGTCATAATTTTGAAGGGGACTGAAGTATTATTTTCCTATGTACAAGGTTTCTTGTATCTTATATCTTCTTCAATAAATGCCTCTATTTACATAGCTGGATACTTTCTGGACAGATCTAGTATGCAACCAAAGAATGTGTATGCTTGTATGCTGTGGGCCATGTATTTCATTATCATATTTCAT
Organism: Mormoops blainvillei; assembly: GCA_004026545.1. Lineage (NCBI taxonomy): Eukaryota > Metazoa > Chordata > Mammalia > Chiroptera > Mormoopidae > Mormoops > Mormoops blainvillei. The sequence goes on along the minus strand of PVJD01004138.1, from coordinate 60,986 downwards.
AAAGGTCACATGTAAGCACTGATATTATATGAAAAGCAAGCACATGTGATACGAAGACCAGATGAGGCCGTATTTTTGACTTAGTCATACGTTGAACTCCAAAGTGTGCAAACTCTCAACTGTTTAGAACCCAAAGTGAGCTCAGGTGTCCAGTTTTCTTCTTCATATAGACTTTGTGTCTCTTCTCACTGACTGATCTCGATCATAATCTGCCTTAAGAATGCCCTCAGAACTGTAGGCAAGGGTCCATGAGTCTCAATCTAGTCCTCACCCAGGTATCTACTTCATTCCAAATTTTATAATTTAAAATCGATACAAATTTCCTGTACCTTTTCACAGCAAAAGGTATATGGATGTGCCAACCACAGGTGGGCCAAGAACTCGTATAGACACATAAAATGATATATTATTGGCAACTATACTGATTGAGATTCTGTAGTGTTTTATATCACTGACCCCCAAATTTATTATCAACGTATTTTCTTTTCTTCTTATGGAGCTTGAAAAATAATAATCCATCAGGAATATGAGGTTCTAAAAAATGTTTCATAGAATCCTGTGAGACAGAAAAAAAGCATCCCACTTTTTTTTTATAGCAAATTTCAAATAAGCATTCTGAAGCTCATGTTTTAGGAAAATATAATTCATGTTATTAAAACTATCATCAAGTAACTCAGTGTTATTCATTTATCCTTCTAAATGATGTTGATAGTGCTGTTTTATAATGAGGATAGGCAACAGGAATTTGAAAAAAACAAAGCTGAACTATATTTCACAAATATAAAGGAAGTTATTATTTTAATATCAGTTTAACTGTAGTTCATGGTTTAATTAATCTAAAATTTATATATTCACTCTGCATTTTACATTTGTTCTTGAGCCATTTAAAGCGTTGATGGACTCTGGACTAGAAGAGATATCGTTCTGAACCCATTATCCCATGTGTTGTTAAACATGTTATTTTCAAATAACATAAAGTCACTTAAAAGTGAAGATGAGTATCCATTTTCATTGGGTAACAATTCAATACTAGATCTTTGTATCAATGATAAGAAAAAATTAATTGTCATCAAACTTTAAATATCAGGACCTTACTATAATATAATGTGGAAAAAAACAAAGATTTATTTTTTAAGTTATTGTCCATTAGTGAGATACAGAATTTTCAGGGAAAATAATTTTTCAGTGAAGTAGTCATTTTTATTAGGATTTGCTATAGAGGTGTCTTTTTAGAAAATTGTTTCTTATCAGGAGGCATGTTTACATTTACAACAGATGAAAAGTAAATCTCATTAATTAAAATTAATAATGATAAATATCCTCATTTACTCTTTGGAAGTGCATAATCAGATTGATTAATGCTATAAATTAATTAGTCTACAAAATTAGGAGTTTGTGGTGATGTCAAATAGATGCAAGTAAATAAATGAATGAATGAATAGAACTAATCAATTTCAATGTGGGGTGTTGCCTGAGAGACAGAACAATTTCAGCTCTATAGAGAATATCTGGAAGGGGTTCCAAATGCTATATCCTGTCTTTGATCATATTATATGTAAAAAGTGATAATACTAAAAGGTATCTTTTAGGATAAGTTGTCCAGGTAAATTAGCTAAAAATTGTTCATTTTCCCCACAAAAATACAGATTCAATATAGGGAGTACATAAAAAATAACATAAAACAGGAAAAAATAAAGCAAAAGATATGATTTCCACATTTTAAAACACATAGTTAAGCTAACAGGAGATTAAGACAAATCCTTAAAAACTAGAAACAATGAAAAAGCATAAATCCAGACAGGTAGGATACCTCTGAATGCAGCAGAGGTCACCTGCCGTCCCTGGAATCTGTCATTTTTAATACACTTTGCAAGAGGCCATTTGTGAAGCTGGGATTCATTGGGAAAAATCTAGACTAAAACACACACACACACGGTAACATTATTTAGATTCTTGCCTGCTATAACCTTGAGGCTGAAGGGTATGAGGATGTGAGGAAGTGTGAAAACTCCCCTGATAATTCTTACCATAATGCTGCCTTCCATTAATGAGAGGCTGAATTACCATCTATGTGGTTCAAAAGATTCAATTAAAACATTTTAGCTGAAGTGTTCTAGGAGTTGTAGCATCCACCCCACCCTCAGCCCTGCCCCTACCAGCACCTGGCGAAAGGACAGAGAAAGGCTTTGGGTGAATTATTTTAAAACATGACATGATATGAACTCACTTGTAAAACACAGAGACAACAAGTAATATGAGTAAGAATATTTTAAAAATCCACAGTAAAGAATGCTTAATTTGCATGCATTACATACAGACTATAAAATATATATGTTTACTACATTTGTACAAATAAAAGAAGGAATTGACACTTCGGGTAAGAGGGAAAACACTATAAAAAACAATCAGACACAACTTAGTGTTTATAAAAAATACTAAAAAATTGTAAAAATTTAATAGATGATCTAGTCAATTAGAAAGTTGACAACAACACAGAATGGAGCAGAAATATAAAGAATCAGATACTGTATGTGATGCTGAAAGATATGGGAAATTTTTTTTTAAAAATCAAGATGCATCTAATGGATTACTGGGAAAACATTATTGAGAGAGAGAGAGAAAAAGGAAAGACCAGAAAGAGATAATGATTAAGAATATTGCTGAATTGATTATAGACATCAAACCTTATATTCATGAGACCAGTTACCCTTAGCGTGATAAATGACACTCTGAAAAAAACATTTTGACACATCATAGTAAAACCATAATCAACCATTCCTCCCCGCAAAAGTCTTAAAATCATTAATAGCTTTCATCAGAATAAAAGAGCAGCAACCTCATATTACATACATATACACACATACATAGAGGGACAAATTAAACTAAATTAAACTATAACATAGTGATACCCTAGAAATAAAACCAAAAATTAAAATTATATGGTTTCACTAACATAGTTTGACTTCTACTAACATTCTAATAGTGTAAAATAAATTCTAATTATAAATTTCTGAATATATAAAGGTACATTTTGAAGACCATATACACAGAACCAGATTTCAAGACAGCAAGTTAGTCATTAATAAATATTTGTTTACTATTTATATAAAGCATAAGTATGCTAAACACCGGATTTTAAAACATGAATAAGTCATGGACCTTTTTTACAATTATCTCACAACCTGAAAGGAGCTGTGATGACTGAAAGAGAACACGAGAAATTCCAGAGATAGAGCATTGGTACAATTGAGAGGCTGATCAATTCTCAATTGATTATTTTTAAAAATAATTCAGGGCAGTCTTCTAGGATCTTAGTGTAAACCAGATAATTATGTATCTTCCTAGCAAATGACTGGGGTTACTGTATGCCAGAAAGAGGTAAAAACATATCCAAGGAACAAGGGGAAAATCAGAGGAGTTTGTTGGGTACTAGTTTGGTGAGTGACATTAGTTACCTTTACACTGTGGTGAAACAGTTTATAGTCAGACACATTTACGTATTGACTGTCAAGGAGTTTGAACTTCATTACTTCAGCTTGCTACCAATCTACCAATGATGTAAAACTAGATTCACCTCTAAGTTTTAAAGTCCTATCTCTTCTATCACTTTCTAGAACTGAAAGTCATTTCTGACCTGCAACTTTGGAGAGCAACCTTCTACATTATCATACTAAGGTGTCCTAAGAATCACATCTGTAGGAGCAGTGATCCTGGAGGCACTTTCTTCACTTTGGACAGAAAAACAGGGTTTTAATTTATCAGTTCCTCTCTGCCTTACTTCTAGGGCTTCTCCTGATTCAAAAGTTTCAGCTCTGAAGCAGAGCAGTCAGCGCCATTGCACGATGCTAAAATTTCAGGTAACACGATGGATTTTTCACCCCTGGTCACTGTGATTGCTTTCAGGAATTTTGGTTTGGGCTCTTGCCCTGTAGTAAGAACTCCACAGGCCGTGTACAATTCTTTTTCCTTCACTATCAGATCTGCTAATCCCCTCTCTGCCCCTATTTTTTGAGTTCTCACAACAAGTCAAAGTTTTTGTCCACTGATACTGAACAGAACCAAATATATCCAACCACTAAGATTTAGGTAGTCATTTCCTGTCTGGGACCTTCGTTCCATTGTCCTTCCCTGGTTTAGTTAGTGCAATGAGTTTTAGTGCCTGGGTTCTTAGTAGCAGATAACGACCTACAAACAGCATTTCATAATCCATTCCCATCATTTAATTTTCTGCAGTGTCTCTAGAGATAGAAAAGCATTTCCACCTTTTTCTTTTCATATCAAACCTGGAGTATCATTGATTATTTTTATCAGGTATTCAATTAAATTAAACCACTTCATTTCTTATTTCCCTTTCAGAGGAAAATGGTTTTTGAGCAGAATGATATTAGATATAGAAATATGGAACATTGCCATCAGCATATCAGTTTAATATAATTTGATAACATTGAAATTTGATCAGAGTTCAAAGTGGCATTGCGTTTTCACATTATCCTTACCCATATTTCAGTTTTGACTTGTGGAAAAGTGAGCGGCTGATAGATGGCTACAGTGTGCATATAACATAACAGCTGTTATCATATACAAGCACTAAAACATTGTCGGCTTAGAAATTAAAATTCCTGGCAGATTGCAAAGCTTTCTTTTCTATGCATTAGAATTACCTTTCCCTTTCAAATAAGTAAAATGACTTTGACCCCATTCTCACACTTATTACCAAGAACATTGCAGAAAATGACTTAGTCAAAATATGCCTTTTATTCATTAGTATTCCCTGAATCATGTAATAACTAATGATTTCTATTATTAATCACCATTACCAAGCAGGTCTTATTTGGAAGCTTCATGACAACTTTTAGGCATTCTTTTGCTTTAACTGCTGTGAAGAAAAAAATTTATTATATAATGATATCATTCAGTCAGCAAAATAAATTGGTTCCCCATTGTGTGCATAATACTGTGGTAGACACATTTGGAAGAATATAAAGGAAAAAAACGGCATTTCATTCTCTTTTTTAAAGTTCTTAAAATAGTTGAAAAGGCAGAGCACAGTTAGAGGAAATAAAAAATTTCTATGTCCTAGTGGAGACCTCAACAAATTACTCTGCAGAATATACAGTTTCTTGTTAAAATAGATTTCTGATGAATTATAAAGATCAGAAATTTTATTTAAAAGATGTAATTATTGAATTAATAGCATTAATAGATTATAAACCTAATTCAATTTTTCTTGAAATACATGTAAGAAACATCCAAACCCATAAGACTTTTTATGAGTTTATTTGAGCCAAAGTGACTACAATTGCCAGGAAGCCAAATCTCAACAGATTGAGAAAATGTTCCAGAGAATGACAGTTGTGTACCTTATTTGATCATCATAATCAAAGGAGGAGGCAGAAGAGGTTACAGGAAATTCACTGGCGGTAGTTTAGGAAAGTGGGAGAAAGCAAAGCTGGGAAATTTCTAAGGTTGGATAAAGAGTAAAGGAAGAGACACATGCTTATTTTACGTGGTGGGTATAGGATAGTTAAGATAGTTAATAGTCAACAATTAACATGATGAGAATAATAATGAGGGGATTTGTGGTCTCTGCCCTGGTGTGTGGTTGTATCTTGTGGGTGGGGGTAAGAAGTTGCCCTGACATTCCAAAGGTATATTATTATCACAGATGCAAAAAGACAATAGACAAGTTCAGACAAGTAAAAGACAATAGACAAAGATTGATCTTTGTCAGGAACGATACTAGCCGAGGACATTACAACCTTTCATAACCTATTTTTTTGCACTTTAAATAAATTTTTATGATATTTTTCACAAAGATTTTACACACCTTTCATTAGATTTAATCTTTTTTATCATCATTTAGCCCCCTATACCCTCTTTCACCTTCACCGTCGCCCCCTCCCCGCCCCATCACCACTGCTGTCCATGTCCATGACCTGCTTTTAGTTAGAAAGTTTACTTTTCAGACCATCCTGTGTGGTTGCCTGAGGTCTCTGAGTTTGTCAGGGTTAGTATGGGACCCCGTTTTTTGTCCACACATACAACCCTAGGTTTGTGTCCGAAGTTTCCATCCATGTTGCGATCAAATTTTAGAGGAATGAGTTTTTGTAAATGAACCTCGCTATAATTGAAAAATGGGAAAAGCATAAGAAAACCAGACTTGGATTCAGATAGGATGGGGTTTGAGAAATGACTGCCCCACTTAGTACCCTGTGCTGCTCTTGGACAGTTTGTTGTCTCTTCCAACCTGTTTTCATTCTCTGAAAAATCAATTAGGTAATATAAAACTTCCAAGACTATAAGAGGTTTACAGGTAATATTTATATTAAAGCCATAATGCAGTGCAGAGTTAAGTACATCATAGCTCTTATTATTTTGTGCTGCAATACAGAAAATAATGAAATGTTAAGTAATATTTGGAAATAATGGATATTTGAAAGCACTGAGGTCATTACTTTTAAATAGTTTTGTAATTACTTCCTGCTCTGTTCTTTTAATAATTTTTTATTAATGGATCACTTTGCTTCCAGATATAGGTTCAGCCCTATTGCCAATAGGGATGCATCTGCTATCATTCTGGAGAATTCTAGGAAATTTGGGCACACCAATGGATCAAACATTTAGCTTCCTCCTGAATTTGTGTTTCAACTCTCAGACTTTACCTCTTACCTTACTTTTAACTGCAATTTAACTGAGCTATTAAGAGCAAGATCTGTAGAGATGCTATGATTTTATCCAAGGCAACCTCTTAAAGCACAGGGGAGAGTGAAGAAACAATTAGACAATTAGAGAATAATAAACATAATTCTGCCTCTCTTCCATTTCTTGATAAGACAATAAGATTGATAGACCTGAAATATAACATAAACATGATATATCTATAGTTCAACAAGGTTTTCCAAAATATTTCTCATTAGCGGGATGATATTCTGGCAGAAGTGATATGAAGGTATATTTTATAAGTGGTTTCCTAAACTTATTATCTATTCCCTAAGCCCAATATTCTTGTCAGAGAAGAAAATGGTGTTGTCTGTTCTACTTCCATTGAGTTTAGTAAATGAATTAAAACAAACACTTTGGGATGCTTGAAGTAAAATAGAACAGAATTCAGCTTGTCTCTCTCTAGCTGATATATGAGTAATTATCAGTGAATTCGAATTTGAAAATACACGTATGCTCTCCAGGGGTGTCCAACCTGCAGCCTGTAGGTTGCATGTGGCCCAGGGTGGCTATGAATGTGGTCCAACATGAAACCATAAATTTACTTAAAACATTATGAGATTTTTTTTGTGATTATGTGTTGCAATATTTAATGTGTGACCCAAGACAACTCTTCTTCCAGTGTGGCCCAGAGACACCAAAAGGTTGGACATCCCTACTAGACCTTCACAGAACACATTAACAGAACACATTAGAAGAGAATGCTAATATATTTATTGACAAAATTGGTTGTATAAAAAAAAATCCCAATCTGATAAAAATAAACAAATAAAGTTTAATGGACATTTAATTTATATACTCATACACCTCTCCCCTTCTCCCAGAAAGAAGTCTGAAAAATAAACTGCAGTAAGAAAGAGTGGAAAGATTCATATAATAATAATTGCATGTGATAACAGATTTGGGGTTGTTAGTTGCCTATGTATTCTATTGTGCCAAAAGTGTTGTGTAATTTCCAGGAAAATAACATAATCTTGTATTGCCTAAAAAGTTGCAGAAATATCAGCAAAAAAGGAAAAGATCTGTCATCAATGATCCTAATGATAAGAATATCTATATTATGGGTTAAGGGAGAAGGGAATGTTATACAGGTATATAAAGCAAGAGGGAGAAGAAATGGAAATGTGAGGTAAGAAAGGACAGAAAAACATGAGGACATTGAGATAACACAGAAAGAAAAGTGAGGACATCTTAAGACAGCTAAAAAACTATTATTTGAAAACAAAATTAGGTTCTAAAAGGTTTCATAAATCACAGCTAGAACCAGTAAATTAAAGAGACAAAAATGTTTGAACAAAATTTCTGGATCAATGTAAATAAATTTTTAAGAATTAAGTTATAATTTACATAAAAATAATTCATTTAAATATAGAGTTCTACAAGTTTTGAACAGCCTTGCAGTCACAAACCATCACCACAGTCAAAAATAGAGAAAATTCTCTTTTGCCTCCCCCAAGCTCTTTGGTTTCCCGTTGTCGTCAGAACCTTCTATGCTCCCTATACCTGGTATCTTGGTCCTTTTGGGCCACTATAACAAAAATGCCATAGGCTGAGGGGCTAATAAACAACAGAAATCTATTTTTCTTACTTCTAGAGACTGGCAAGTCCAAGGTCAACGTGCAAGCAAATTGGTGTCTAGTGAGGGCCCATGTCCTGGCTCGTAGTCAACAGTCTTCGTGTCTGTGCTTGTCTAGGAAAGGTCTATGGAGGCCCCTCATCCTTTTTATAATGGCACTAATTCCACTAATGAGGGCTCCAATTTCATGACAAATCACCTCCCAAAGTCTCCCCCTCCAAATCCCATCACACTAGGGAGTAAGTTTTAGCATTTGAATTTGGTGGAGCTCTGGACACAAACAGGCTATTGTTCCTGGCAACTAATCACCCCCTTTCTGTCAGCCTTTAGGGGCATGTCATCTAAATGGTAACATAGAATAGTTTTTTCCTTTTGATATGGGCTTCTATCACTAATTATAATGCATTTGAAATTCATCCATATTTTTATGTGTTTCAGTAAATCATTCCTTTTTAGTTCTGAACAGCACACCATTATACTGTAGAGTTTATTTATTTATTCCTCTCAAAAAGATATCTTAGTTCTTTACAGTTTGGGGTCTTATAAATAAAATCTCTATAAATACTGGTGCATCTTTTTTTTTTTTCAGGAAATGCCAAGGACTGGGATTACTTGGTCATATGACATTTATATGATTAACTTTATTAAAAACTGTTAACTATTTTCCAAAGAGTCTACCAGGGGTGTCCAACCTGTGGCCCATGGGCCACATGCTGCCCAGGATGGCTATGATGGCAACAACACAAAATTGTAAATTTATTTAAAACCATTGTTTTGCTCATCAGTTTTCATTAGTGTTTGTGTTTTTAATGTGTAGCCCAAGACAACTCTTCTTTTTCCGGTGTGGTCCAGAGATACCAAAAGTTCGGACACCCCTGGACCATTTTAAAACATCATCAGCTATGTATGAGAGTTCAAGTTGCTCTGCGTATTGATCAGCCCTTGGTATTCTGTGACAATGCTAAACTCATTTATTATTTCTAGTATAGTTTTAGTAGATTCCTTGACATCTTACTTCAAAACATTATGTTGTCTCAAAATACAGATATTTTTATTTTCTTGTTTCTAATTCTGATGGCTTTATTTTTTTGCTCTGTTACACTGTCTAAAACATTGCTGCAATGAGGAATAGGAGTGCAAAGAATGGATATGCTTGCATTTTTAACTGCCAGTAAGCCATCATTTAGTATTTTATCATTAAGTATACAGTAGGTGCAAGTGTTTGCAGAAGTTCTTTGTTAGGTTGAGGAACTTTCCTTCTGTTCACTGTTTGCTAAGTGATCATGAATAGATGTTGAAATTTTCAAAATTTTTTTCTGTATTTATTAATGTTAGTATATGTTTTTCCTTTAATCTGTTGATATAATGAATAACTTTGATCCATTTCAAATATTGAGCCAGCCTTGTATTCCTAGAATATACACCAATTGGTTTGGTTGTAGTATCTATTTCATATGCTATTACATTTGACTCTTTTGCATTTTTGAAGAATTTTGCATATATAATCATGGCATCTATTAGATCATAATTCTAAAAACGCAAGTATACATAACTTCACTTGTGTTCTTGCTTCAATATTTGTGTAATATTGGACTCATAAAATCTGTGGAAGTGTTCCTTCCTCTTCTACATCATGAAAGAATTTGCAAGGATTGGTATTATTATTATTTTTCCTTATACATTTGGTAAAATTTGCTAGTGAAACTATTTGGGTCTTGAATTTACTTTGGGGAAAGTTTATTAATTAAAATTTCAATTTCTTTGAAACACATCTTTCATTTCACTGGTTAAATTTATACCTAAGTATTTTAATTTTTGATCATCTTATAAATGAGATTCCTTTCTTAGTTTCTCTCTCAAATATTTTATTGTTAGTGTATAGACACACAACCAAATCTTGTACATTGATTTTATATCCTGCAATTTCAATAAATTTATGAGTGTTAACAGATTTTTTTGGTATCCTTTAGAGTTTTCTCTAAGATCAAGTCATCTGCATAAAAAGGTCATTAAGTATGATATTAGTGGTAGACCTCTCCTAGGGCCTTTATTATGTTGAAGTATGTGCCTTCTATACTATTTCTGAGTGTTTATCATTAAATGGTGTTGAATTTTGCCAAATGCTTTTTCTGCATTTTGACCTTAGTTATCTTAAATTTGCTGTAGGATATTGCTAACATATGTGTTATGTGTATGTCTGCATTTGTTGATTACTATATCTCGATAATTTTTTTTTTTTACCTTGCTGTTTGTATGCCTTACTATATTTGGTTGAAACTAAGGTGTAATGTGTAAAAATAACAATTTCTATCCTTAGAAATAGCCATGGTTTTGCTTCAATCAGGACTTTATTTGGGGAAATAGGGTCAATATAGTCAGGATTTGACCTGGGCTTAGGGATGTTCGTGTATGTGCGTGTGTACTCTTAGTCCGTAACAGGTCTTAGATTCCTCTAATATTTTCTTGTGTTTAGGTTGGGAGATGTGGTCTCTGTTGTTGTGAATAAGCTTCAATCCTGAGAATGTGTAATGACCCCATGCCAAACTGAAAGTATGGATTCAACTCTTATTTATGCCCCTTCTCTATGAGTTTTTATCTCCCCTTCTTTCATCGGCAATGGGTTTCACCAGTGAACTAAGGAGTGTGACTAAATGCCCTGGTTTGTGTGGAACACAAACAGAGGGTGGGATTATCAGTTTTAAAACACAAACAACTTAGTTTGGCTGGAACTGAAAAAGTTCCTGGACATGAGAATTCAGTGCTAACCTGGAAATGTCCAAGGCAAACTGAACCCTAAAATCATAGGTTCTGCATATATATATTTATATTCATTCACAAGAACAATTCCTTTGCTTATTAGGAAGGGAAGTTACTTTTAAAAAAAGATGTTTAAATTGTAATTTTGAAATAAATATCTAATTTAATCTGTTCTTACAATTGTATTTTGCAACATATAATTTATCACATATTTGACATAATGCTATTATATATTAGCTTATGGTAATATTACTTCTAGTCTTGTGCATCTTTGGCCTAAAGTTTTCATAACTTCACTCAATGCTCATGAAAATATAAAAGAAAACTGAAGATGTAATTATGAAATAAATACCTATTTGCTTTCATTTATAGCTAAAGGTAGTTTCCTTATGATTTTTGAGTGTTATAAAGCCTATTCCATTTAGGATTTCTAAACTAAAAAGTAAAGCAAAATAAAAACCTCATTCTAGCTACACTATTGAATATAATAATATATAAACTAAAATATATATTTGAGAAACATGTATATAAATATATATTTCTCAAATTTCAGTAACATTAATTTATTCTCATTCCCTGTGTCAGATGCTCTAAATTGCATTGACAATATTTTAAATAATACTTGGTTCAGTCTGACAAACTGTGGTTACTTTCCATGTATTGGATTAGCTGCATCCTTGGAAATTTTAAATTTTCCTTAATGCATTGCCTATTAGGGCATTTTTGTCTTCATATTATTAATGTGAAGTCAGATAAAATTAACTTCATTTTATGCATGAGAAAACTGACATATACTAAGATTGAGTGACTTACCCAGATTATAGCTACTTAATACAGAAATATGACTAGAATATATTTTTCTACATTCACCCTCAGAATTTCTCTCTTTCAGAATTCTTAGAATTTTGTTTTCTAAGATGTTAATGTAAATTTTCTATTTTTTAAGCATAAAATGGAAAGTTTCTGTGCACATTTTCTAACAACTTTTAGTTTGTAGAACTAAATTCCCTTTTAGGGGAAAAAAATCAGACCATTTAAGTCATTTTAATCTTGTCCTGCTTATCTTAATACTCAGCCTTTTAAGACAGCTATTATATGTAGAAACTAAAAACATGTTCTGAGTATTTAATTTAGCTTAAATCTATAATTTTGGGTAAATATTTTTAATTTTTACAACTAAATAATTTTAAAATTATTCACAAAGTGATAAAAAAGTTAACAATGTAAATTTTAAAACTTTGCCATTATATAAACCAATGAAATGTTATCATTGCACCATCTGCCAAGTAAATATCCTTTTTCTTTGACTTTATGAAAAAATGATTGTTGTAAATGTTTTACTAACAAGCATATGTTGCATTCAGAAATAGATGCCTTGTCAAGACAATTGTATAAATTTATGAAGTAAAATTAATGAGTCACATGCTTCTACCTAGACTGTAATATCAAGTTTGAGACTTCTCAATAACAAACATATTTATCATTCACATTATGCATAATTTTTAAATCTAATGTGGCATATTTATTAGTGAAATTAAAACAATCTACTATTTTTCATTTTATATTACACACAGGAATAAAAATAAGACAACACAATTTCATTGTTAGCATCTTGTTCTGAGCCCTAAGAGTAAATTTTCTTGCTTAGAGTCACACAATATTACTCACATAATTTTCATTTATTTATATTAACAGTGACTCAGTTTTAAAATAATACAAGAAAATAAGAGTTTAAGATTAAAAATATCAATGCCACATATATTTTATTGAATTAATTGGGGTGACATTGCTTAATAAAATTTTGTGGTTTCATATGTACAATTCTGTCATATATCATCTTTATATTGTGTTGTGTGTTAATCATCCCATCAAGTCTCCTTCAATCACCACATATCCTTCCTTTACGCTCTTCTACCTTCCCCACCCACACATTTCATTTTAATGTTTATTGTTTATTTTCTCCTCCTCTCCTGTTGTCTTTTAACATTTTTTGAAATGTTTAATGTAAACATGTCACCCTCTGTAGCAGATGCTCCCTCCCGACTTCTCTGTGTGATTATGACAGCATGAAATTATTTACTTAGGCCTGATGACCCTGCATTATTGCTAACATTCCTTTTCTTCAGTTCATCATGCCTAATTAGGCATCAGCTCCTGTGTATTTCCCTTGCTCTATCTCTTATAAGTGCTCTTTTCTTTCCTTTTTCACATCTACTGTCCATATCAGTATATGGAACATATTAGCTCACAATTCAGGATTGATATCAAATATACTTACGAAAACACATGCTGGACCCTAATGAAATAAAATAATATGAAAAATGTTTACCTAAAATGCTGAAGTTGACATTTCCCTATCTTCCTGTGAGCAAGGGCTCAGAGGATTTCTTTCTGTTGGAATTGGCCGAGGACACAATCAGGAAAGCCTCGTATTTTGAAATTTGCACCAATTTTAAATGCTATTGGAAGACTTATTTAGTATTAAAATAAAGCTTAAACAATTACAATTTTTAAACCTTTTAAAATTGATTTTAGAGGGAGAGGAAGAGAGAGGGAGAAGTATCAATTTGTAGTTCCACTTATTTATGCATTCATTGGTTGATTCTTATATATACCCTGACCAGAGTTTGAACAGGCAACCTTACTGTATTGGGACAATGCTCTAACCAACCCAGCTACCTGGCCAGGGTGAAACAGTCACTGTTTTAAAAGTCAAAGTCATATAGGAAGAAGAGAAATGTGAAGAGAGATGTTAGAAAATTTCCATGTAATAAGAGGCTGAACACCAAGACTAAAAAGAGAAGGAAATGCAGTAAGCTGTACTTCAGACTTTCTACTCCATTAATCTTCTATTCTACAGATATATAAATCTCTAGTCCTGAATCAGTTTCTGAAATTTTCTTTATTAAGGTTAGATTTCATGGTTTCATATCCATAAAATTTAACTTTAGATTGCAATTTTATGGGAAGTCTATGTAGGAATAAATCCATTTAATGCAAACTGATAAGTAGTAAGAAGAATGCTTTTTCTATAAAAAATAATTTCAAGTTCCAAACCATACAACTCCCATGAAACACCTCTGCAGTCAATGCATATGCCAGTTTACATCAATGATATAATCAAAATAATCTACAAGTCACGGTTGACATTTTGTTAAGTATCGTAGCCACTAAGGTGAACACGGTAACAACTGATGACTGAAATAATTGAAAGCTGGATCATGAATTCATTTTACAAAATATACATAGCAAATGATTTTGGTTAGTTAGCTAGTTAATTAGTTTATAAACCTTTCCATTTCTCACATTATACCACAAGGGTCCCTTTGACCCATAAATAATACATGTATTTTCTTTCATCCTCTTTAGTAAATAACTACCAATTTCCCTTAATAATTACTGTATCCCTCCACCCTCCCCAGTAGACAATCTGTCCCTAATTACTTTGAACTTCTCCCTTCTTAAGAATATTATATTTTTAATGATTTTTTCATAGTCTCTTGTATGATCCAGAATCCCAGGAGGAAACAGATGGCACAGTCAAATATAGAGTAATTAAGAAGAGTTTAATAAAGCAGCTAATTTATAAAGTTGTAGGTGAAGGGAGAGAACCATCAAGGAGAGGTGTACTGCCCCACGACCCAGACATAAGACAGAGAGCTATGTACAGGAGTTATGAGGTTTCCTAGAGGCGGTGAAGGAAACTGGCAACAGGTAACCTGGCCACACTTCAGCCCACTCTGTGGTCTACTGCCAATGCCTCCTACCAGCTAAAACGAACTGAACCAGAGGGCTAAAGAGCTTGATCGTCTAGTTCATAAAGATGAATTTCCCAGAAATGCATCATAGAGGAGAAAAGTATCAAACAAACAAATTGCCTGTCACATATCTACCAATTAACACATTTTTGTTATGGCTCATTCTAATGGTTTACAGGACCATCGTGCATTTTAGTTTGACTTTTTCTGATGAATTGTCCTGTAATCTTAATTTTTGCACATTATCAACCCTGCACCCCATACTTTTTGTTTTTAAATCAAAAAGCATCATGCGTTTAGGAGTTCTTTTAGTCACTACTTTGCATCTTTCTCTGCCATAGAAAGAATATGAATTTGGACTCAGGCAAAAAAAAAAAAAAAAAAAAGACTTCATTTCTGATTCTTATCTTTGCAAGGTATAGTAATTGGATGAGCCTCATTTTCTTCTTTTGAAAAATAGAGATTGCAGTAATACCTAATAGTAAGTTTCTAAAGGAATAGACTAAAAGTATTTTCTAAATGTTTAATACAGTTCTAGAACTGGGATCCCACTAAGTCAGAAACCCTTTCACACACAAAGTAGAAATCAAGACAGCGATGTAAAACAAGGAAGACTGCCAGTACAAGAGCACATTTTTGAGTTCACCACTGCTATGGGTCACTGGTGTTTGAGCACGCCTGCACTTTATGAAAAACCTTATGAAATGCATTTTAAAACTGATTACCCAGAGGACAAAAGGATGAAATCCATATCCATCAGTTCTAATTCCTCACCAATCATGGGCTGTCTCTCCAGTGTTCACACCCTGACATCACAAGTTGTACATGCATGAATGCACATAAGTCCCTGAAGTTACCCCCTGCAAAACCAGTTTCTGCCTGGAAATGGTTGTTGTAGCCAAAGCTCGAATAAGAGTCTGGCATGTGAGGACCTTGAAGCAATAATGTCCAGTACAACTCCTGACACATGGAAGATATGCTATGGGCTATAAATTTGATTGTGTTATTACCAATTAATCACTGAACATTGTAATAATGGAATAAACTAGCTCAAGTTTTAGACATTACCAATGTGTGATATGAAATGTTTTAAAAATTTGAACATAGAACTATACAGGTAAAATTGAGCTCTGACAACAAGTGCAAATCATTTGGAAACGTCCCATTTGAGTTCTTAGAATTTTTACATATTCACATATATCCCTCTCTTCTTTTCTGCAACTTTGCACTTAATAAAATGTTTCCTCAGAACAAATATGTTTCAAATTTGATGACATCACTTCATTCATTTTTATTAAGTACCTACTATGTGTCAGGCATTGTTCCATGTTCTGAGAATAAATGATGAACAAAAACATTTCAAATCCATATGCTCATTCTAGTGGTGGAGAGAAATAATTGAGGGTAAAGGACCTATAGATTATACCAAATGGTGGTAAGTACACTGGATAGAAATTAGGAAGTAAAGAGGACTATGAGAGGTACTAGAAACAGGAGAAGGTGCTCATTTGCATTACATGGTCAAGAAAGTCCAACTGAAGACCAGGTAGGTGAGGATGCAAGACATGTGAACATGAATGGAGGGGCTTTTTATGTAGGAGGAGCTGTCAGAGCAAAGGTCTCAATCATGACTGATGTATTCAAGAAAGGGCTATAATGTACATGACATATTTATTCAAGAAAAAGCTAGCCAGTGTGACTAGAATCTAGTGAGTGGAGGGAAGAATAGTAAAATAAGTTAGAGAGGTAACAGGTCCAGATCTTATAGCCTTCTGTGCAATAGTATGTGATTGGCATTTGCTAAGTGAGAGAGAAAGCTACTAGAGCATTTCAAACCAGAGTGCCAAGATTCGAATTGCATCATAAAAGGATTGTTCTGGCTGCTGTGATGAGAAAAGATTTTAGGGATGCAATAGCAAAAACAGGGAAAGGACTGCAATAATGCATGTTATTTTCTGGTAGTTTAGTACAGTGTGGTAGCAGTATGGATGATAAAAAATAATGAGACAACACATATATTTTAAAAGTATACTCATGGAGTCTTTTCTGATTTACTTGACAGAAAGTATGATGAAGAGAGGAGTCAGGAATGACTGACTGAGGCTTGAGCACTTGAGAAGATACAGCTGTCATTGACTAAACTGAGGGTGATTGAGAAAAAATAAATTTTGATGGAAGAGTATGTATTTGTTTTTTGACACCTAAAGTTTGAAATGAATGTGTTATCCAGTTGGAGATATTGGATAGGCATTTGGATATATGAGAGTGGAGTTGAAATAAAATGCCCAGGATAGAAATAAAAATTGGAAAGCAGTCAGTAAGTAGATGCTATTTTAGGTCAAGGAACTGGATGAGTACAAGGAGTGCAGAAAAAAATAGCGGGTCATAGGAGTGGGCTCTCAGGAATTCCAATGTTTATTTGTTGGACATTTGAGACATGACCAAAAAAAGAGACCTAAACAAGAGTATGCAGAGAGGTAGAAAGAGGAGGAGAGAAGTAGGTGATATTCTGGAAACCAGGGGAAGATATTATTTCAGTGAGGCAAGAGTGAACAATGGTGTCAAATGTTGCTGGCAGTTCAAACAAGAAAAGGACTTAAAATTGACATCAAGCTTTAGACAGCAGAGATATATATATTTTTACCTTAACAGGAGCAGCCTGAGTTGAATAATGGAGAAAAAAAGACTGATTAAATACAAAAACAGAGAAAATGAAAGGAGAGGAGATGGAGGCAGTGCATGGGGGTAGTTTTCCCATGACCTTTGATGTAAAAAGAGAAATGAGATGGCAGCTAGAAGAGGATATGGAAAAAAATAACTTTTCAAAAATGGAAAATAAAATTGCATGTATATATTTTTACGGACTGGGTACTCCAGAGAGCGAAATTGATGATTTAAGAGGGAAAGTCGAAAATTGCTCAAGAGGTCATTCAAATTGTCGAATGCTGAGAAGTATTCCTCTAATACTTCAAGCCCTTTGCTCTGACAGCTTCCTCTCTGTAGCACCTTGATCTGAATATGTGATCTGCATGGTCTGCCATCTATTGAGTCACTGATTTCAAGTGGAGATTCTGTTAATCTCAGATAGATTTGAGAAGCCTCATTTTTCATCTTTCCTCATGGCTACGCCTCCTGAAGCCATACGCTCATTGCACTTTATTGAAAGGCTTCATGTTTACCTAACAGGATCAATGAACCTCCTTTCACTGGAAGTAGATATAGTCTGCATGTTTAATAACAGACACATGTCTGACCAAGTTTTTATTTAGAGAGGTAATCTAGATGTTGGGCAGATGTATTACGTCCCTCATGTTTCAAAAGTCTCTTGAGAACAAAATTAAGCAAATTGTATGTTTCCCTTTAAGAAAAGATAGAACAATCTTAGCAGTTTTAAAATTTCATGAATCTGGGTGGCTTTCATTAGAGCTCGGTGGAGATGGGGTAGATATGACATTAAAGGGAAATGACGCACATGGGGGAGATAGATTATGTATCTGAATTTAGTAAACCTTCCAGACAGGACCTATTCCTTTCCATTTCATAGCCATATGGCTGTTTGATTTTCTATATTTATTATACCTCCAATAAATGACAGAAGTTCAGAATTTACTTTCTCTCTTTCCCCCACCATTTTCTTATAGCTTCACAAATGCCCAATGTGGAAAAAGTAACTACTATGTTATTGTGTTCAGTCTTCTCTTGTGTCTTGAATCATCCCTTTTCTCTTAAATGACACATTCCCTATATTGCTTATTGATTGTCATGTATTCCCTGTATCTGCTATTTATTGTACTTTTATAAAATGCCAGGAGGCTGCTATCAGTTTCCGTACTGTAGATTGCTTTGTCAAAGCAAACAAGTAGGGTCAGTACATATCTTTGAAATCCTCTAGACTCCAGGAACCAAGAGCTGCATGTCCTCTAGGATCAGGCATTGACCAGCATTTTCATAAAGGAGAGGCATTTTTTAAAAAATATGATATCCTTTCTGAATTTTTATTTTAAATTTTATATAAAGCCATCTTAAGGTTTATGTGACATACTTTACAATTGCCTGGTGGATATAAAATTATGATGTCACTCCACAAAACAGTCTTTATAGAGGCTTTTATTTCAACAATACCCTATATCATCCTCTGGATGCCACTGGTGGTAATCTCCAACATTATTTATTCTTGACTTCTGAAAGTAAATGGACCAAACTCTTGGGAAGGCATTGTTCACTTCCCCACATTTAGAGCCAAACTCCCTTTTTTTCCCTTTTGAAACAAATGTTGTGTAAAGATAATTTGTATGAAAGTTCTCATCTTTCAGTTGAGTATTTTTCATTTACTTAGAATGTCTGCCAACCACGTATGCCTGAGAATCTAACTGAAAGTGAATAAAATTTTCATGGAGAACATAATACATATTATCTCTGTGAGTTCAATTCAGTGAAATAAGTTTTAAAAACTCTACCTTAAGGTTGATAGTTTACTGGATTTATAAGAGAAATTGACCATATTGCTTGGTCAGATGGAGTAAGCACTAGGAACATAAATAAATACAATAAAGAACCATTCTGATTATATAAGATATAATACAGAATCCAAAAACATGATCCTATGGAGAACCTTACAAAATACGTTTTTGTTTTTGTTTTTTTGTTTTGGAAATAGCTGTGATTACCCTAGTGAAAAATTATCTATCACCAAAATAACATTTTAAAAACTCTCTTTAAAGAGTCACTAAAAGTGTCTGACAGTATGATTTTAACACAGTTATTTTCCTATTTCCTCATTAACATAATGACTAATTATAAGATATGTGCTCATTCCTTTCCAACAAGGCCCATAGCTCCTTATTTATGTGATTATTTAGGTAGTCATCTTATCTCTCTTATTATTGTTATCTTAAATTTTTGTACTTCTAGAAGAAAACAATCATATCGAACCTGTGCTTTAACTGTAGAACCATGTGCAAATTGGCAACCTATGAAGGATTTTAACGCTGGTGGTTTTAATTTACTATCGCAATAAATATAAATAAGACCCTTGTATTTTACATGAAACCAACTTGACAGATTCTCCTACTCCCATTTAATCAAACTGTTGGTTCACATACTGGTCCCTGAATATGGGTAGCAAAGCAAAGAAAGAGGCAGACCACTGCAGATTGGAAGGGGGTAGGTTTAATAGGCAAAGGAACTTACACACTCACAAAATGAATAGATCTTAAAAGCTCACTCTCCAGAATCTTAAAAGTTTATATAGAGTCGTAATTGGATTCAGTCATGTATACCATCTAGAGGGTCTCAGTGTCTGACTCTCTCAAGTCTACCACCTCGGAACAGTTCCCGCTATGGGAACGTTGGGCAAAACATGCATTCCAAGGATGGGGTGGTGGTGAGGAGCCCCTTATTGCCTGGGTCCAGCCTTTGAGTTAACTGGAGTTCACATCCTCTCCATTACGTCCCCTAACACCAATGCTCCAACCTTCCCAAGGAGTTGGGAAAGTTAGTTTTCAGATAGAACAAAGAGATTAAGCAGTCTTCTTTATCTAAAGTATCAGAGAATGACTTGAGTTGGGTTTATCTTTGGCTGTGCGTAACTGAGAAGAGTGATTACCACACTTGTCAAGAGGAAGTAGCAAAAGGCATAATTTAAACAGAAATATACATCAATTCAGAGCTTTTATGAATTCTCTGGGAGTTTTATGTCCCCTAGTAAAGGATCAGAGAAACATGAAACATATGTCAAACTCCAAGATTTTTTCCCCTGTGAAACTAAATAAAGGAGTAAGCAGTATTAGTATTCACTTTATGAAGCCACCCATGTTTCTGTATGTCTTTTTAAAAACTTAAGAATGTTTAAAAATTGAAGACTCAAATTATAGATTATTGTCATAAGTTACGATGCATTACATATTTCCAAGAAATTCTGACTTAAAAGTTGTAAAATTTAATATTAAAGTAAATAGAGCATTTCATCTGATAAAAATTATAGGACAAGTTATAATTTAGTTTAATGAAGAAGAACTGAGCCTCTTTCAGAACACAGAGGAATGCACTAGAGGTGCTTTCTAAATCCAGTCAGTTATTATTATTTCCAACTTTGAACTTTTGAATGAATAAAAAAAATCAACTACAAATCTATCAACTGGGTCATATATTTTAAATAATGAAGTTGCAACTATATATTATTTCTTAAAATATAAAGTCACTATTGATTCATGACTTCTTAGAGATGCAAATAACTAGGAGTCAAAGAAAAATCAAAATGTGGAAAGACTTGAGATACAGAGTCGTTAGAGTTGGAGAACAACCGTAAAAGAGAAATTCTTCTGGTGGGTACAAGAAAACACCTTTATGAAGGTGTTTATGGAGAGATCCAAGGTTCAGGAGGGGGAATTTAATGTATGATTGTGGGTGTAGAAGCCTGGAGTTCGTTCAGTTCAATGAATGTTTACTGAGTGTTAGGTGCTGTAATAGGTAGCAGAGGAATGATAAATGCAATATTACTTCTGAGTTAATTTCACTGACTATTTTAATGTCACATAAGTGCTATATTAGTATGTCAACTCAAATTTTAGGGTACCAGTTGCAATGTATTAACCTAAAATTATTTAAAAATGTAAGTGCACTTATTAACCTAAAAGGGTCTGGAGGCCAGAGGTTCCAAGGGTGGCTAATACAACACATTAAGTGATATTAGGGTTCTACGTTGCCTTCTCTGGGATTCTTCTGTCTTTCACCTCAGAAGCCAGTCACCATATAAAACATCACATTACATAGCAGTGTCCAGGACAGTAAATTGTTGGGGAGTTTTGTGGGCTGAGTTGTGCCCCTCCACTTCATATGTTGAAGACCTAACCCCTAGTACTAGAGAAGATAAGACTTTCAAAGCGATGGCTGAGTTAAATTGAGTTCAGTAGAGTGAACCCTAGTCCAATTTGACCCGTGTCCTTATAAGAAGATGAAATGTAAACACACAAAGGGGCAAAAAGGTACAAAGGGACAATTAAGTGAAGAGGTAGAAAGAGGGTGGCCTTCTGAAAGCCAAGGAGAGAGGCCTCAGAATTAACCATTTACTGGAACCTTGATCCTGGACTTCCAGCTTTCAGGACACTTAGAAATTAAATTTCTGTTGTTCATACTACTCAGTCTGTGATAGTTGGTTATGGCAGTGCTAGAACACTAATATAGGGAACATTTGACGAAACTGGTCTTCATTACGTTTCTCTTTCTTTTTACTGAGGAGTAAATTCTTTCTCAGTTACTCTCAGCAGAGTTTGGTCGAGCTGTAGCAGAAAAGGCTACATATATAAAATTTGGAATTTGAGCACATAGAAGGTGATGTGGGGTTTTTTTCTGGCAGAAAGAAGACTAGAAATTGCAGTTGGGTAAGCTAACCGTTTATGTGAGTTGGAGGATTCAGGGAGTACAAGAGGAACATTTGCTTAAATTTTAAAGATTGTAAGAAATTGGGTAAGTTAGGAAAAGAGTCCCATTTTTAATTATACTTAATTATATTTTATGACCATCTGCTAGAAGTTTGTCATCATAACTAAACCAATCTACTCTTACCTACAAGTCGATGGTACTTCTTGGAGTTGTGGTGGCTTTTGTTTCGGGAAATTACACATGGAGCATAGAATGTTTGAATTGAGTCATAAGGAGTAGGTGGGAATTAGATTAAAAAAAGAAGAAGTGGATGAATGGATAAAGAATGTGTGATATTATATATTATATATATATAGTGTGTAACATATATATTATATATTACGCACACACAATGATATGTTATGCAGCAATGAAAAAGAATAAGGTTTTGCCATTTGTGACAACATGGATGTATTTGCTAAGTAAAATAAGTCAGACAGAGAAAGACAATACTATAGGGCTTTGCTTATATGTGGAATCTAATAAACAAAAGAAAACATACCAACAAACACAACAAAGCAAAAACTGATTTACAGAAAAAGACCAAAGGTATGATTACTAGAGGGGAATGTGTGGGGGAAACTGGTAAAAAAGTTGAAGGAGAATATAGTCAATAATACAGTGATAAGTTTACACAGTGACAGATGATTACTAGAATTAGAGGGGTGGTCACATTATAAAGTATGTCAAGCAACTGTTTTGTACACCTAAAACTAATATAACTAATACAATATTGTATACCAACTTAAATATTTTTGAAAAGTAGAGGGATGGAATGCATTATAGCAGAGGATACAAAATGAGAAGGTCACAGAGAAATAAAATGCCATGGTAACACTAGAGAAATATAAGCTGCTCTATATCATTGCAGCTTGAAACACAGGTAAAGGCAGTGGGAGCTAAAATTCAGGTGGTTGACAGGGGCTGTCATACAGAACTGTAATACTGCCAGGTTTTATTACTTGAGTGGATGCACATGTCATAATTAGAATTAACATAGGCAGGAAGCAACAATATAGGAATAGAAGATAAAAATGGTTTGGACATGTTGAGTAGACATACTTGTAGATGCAACTATTGCACAGAATACTAGTTTAGTATATACTCAAGTTTTAATTCTTTGTTCCTTTTTGGCTATAGGACTGTGGGAGTATTATTTATCATTTCTGAGCCTTAGTTTCATCATATGTGAGATTTGATACAATAATATCTGTATTTGAATCAAAGGTTTTTTAAGGATTAAATATGGTAATTATGTTAAATATTAAATAAACTATACTTGTTAATAAAGTTAATCTATTGTTCTTCGCTTTACCCTCATTCGATTTTCTCCTCATCTTTCACATTATTAAAATAAAGATGCTTGCTGGATTATGCCTAAAACCCACAAAGTAAGTCAGCTATAAAGATAAATCAAGGAAAATGTCATAATAAAGTGTTAAAATTATGAAAGTGGATGAGGTTCTCTGGGTAGCATATCTAGAATGTCAGGAGAGCAGTGACATTTTACAGAGCCATGAGGAATGTTAATTTTTAAGGGACAAGTGGAGAAAGAAATTTCCACTAAAAGGTTTGAGGATATTCAGAACATTAGTAGGCAACTTAAGAAAAAGTTTTTGTGATGTGAAGAAGTGAGGAATTTCAGGAAGAAATGACTAATTTTTTAAACATAATAGTTAGATTTATATAGAGCCTATATGTAGAAGGAATTTAACATGATGTAAAAAATCTTTAAAGACAGAAAAAAGATAAAAATAAAAATCATGCATTGCATTTTGCATCTTGGAGCTTATTGCCAGAGCAAATTTACCTGATAACTAAGGGTCAAAGGGGAAGTGGAGACAGAGAATGTTTACGCCTTTAGACTAAAAGCTAATGAAAATACAGTAGTCATGAAACAGTATTATTGTACAAACAAGAAGATTCTTTAAATTTTTTTTAAATCTTTTTTTGCAGGGAGAGCATTTGCACATATTTATAGGCTGAGCAGAATGTAACATAACAGATACAGGAAAAATATAACAATAAAAATCAATGACAGAGTTAAGTTTCAGTGAAATAAGATAGAATGAAGAACAGAGAACTTAGAAAATAAACATTTCTTAAGAAGCAACCAAAAATGATGCAGAGGATTTATAAGCTTAAATGAGACAAAGACAGGGAGAAAAAGAGTGAGAAAAGGAGAGGGAGAAGGCTCCAGTTGGAATCTTTCAGCTAATTCTGAGCTAGAGAATTAAA
This sequence comes from Mormoops blainvillei, assembly GCA_004026545.1. NCBI lineage: Eukaryota > Metazoa > Chordata > Mammalia > Chiroptera > Mormoopidae > Mormoops > Mormoops blainvillei. Next base: position 36,518 of record PVJD01004138.1, on the reverse strand, counting down.
GACCCAAATTTAAGACCCTTACATTTTAAACAAGTTTTGATAAACAAAACAATGAAGACTAGAAAAAATTCTTTTTAATTTATATTTTTGGTGTGTATGTTGAGGCACTTTTAAAAGAATAATCAAAATTTTGGAATATAATTCATCCACCTATTTGGAAGTAAAGAATGTATTTGGTTCCAAAATACAAATCCCATATATTCCAAAAATGTAACGTATATTTAAAATAGGTATTCAAGTATTACATTAAGCAGTGAAGCATTCTAAACCACTAATACTTTAAAATATCTAAATGTTCTTAATATAAGTTAAATTGTAATTATAGGAGAGCAGTCCTATATTACCAGTTATGTAAAATCTCTACACGTTCTACAATATGACACATGATACTCTTATAAAATTTAATATTAATTCCTTTCAGAAGGAAATAAATACATAGATTTTTGGGTGGAATAGTAACCTGGTGGGGCAGGCCGAAAACTAATGAATCAGTAATTTTAAAACTTGCTTCTATTTCTCACCTTTTGAGAGTGACAAAATCCTAAATTTGAAAGAGGTCTCCAGAGATACACATATTCTGCACAGTATCTAGAATTGAGTCTCTTAGAGGAAATTGAAATGTCATTAATGGAGAAAAACATCTTCTACGAGTGCACATCAATTCAACACTTCAGTTCCCAATCCTCTAATAAATGCATATTGCTGCATTTATCACTGATCTTATTATTTAGGGTCTTGCAATCCAGAGAAATGCATGTACTTCTTCTATATTGGTTACTAAAGTAGTTTTTATAGAACTGCTTTGTAAGTTCTGAAATCCTATTAAAGCTATATCAGTTAACAGTGTGCAAGGTATGTTGGTGGACAGGTAACATCTTAGGGGTTCCCAGAGCTATATTAAATTCTGGAATGGACCCTGGCTAGTGTGGCTCAGTGGATTGAGTGTTGGCCTGCAGACCAAAGGGTCTCTGATTTGATTCCCCAGTCAGGGTACATGCCTGGGTTGAGGGCCAGGTCCCCAGTGGGGGTCATGTGAGAGGCAACCACACATTGATGTTTCTTTCCCTCTCTTTCTCCCTCCCTTCCCCCCTGTCTCAAAATAAAATAAACAAAAAGTCTTTAAATTCTGGAGTGGGATGTGACACTTGTCCTTAAGTGAGAAAGAAAAAATCATCCAAACGTTTCTATATTATTTTTCATGTAAGAAAGATTGACATATAGAGGTTAGTATACCTAGGAAATGATTTTAAATATCAACTAACAGTATTAAAATATTAGTAATTTTTAATGTAGTTATTATAGCTCTTGGTAAATAATAAGATCTAATCTCTTCCAATATTTTATGCCATGCTTTTTATTTTACATAAAATTATGTAACAGATGTAAAGTTGGAAGAAAATGGATTAAAATATATCCCTAGAAAGTATGAACCTAAGTATAAATTCATGGATGATGAAATGAAAAGCAAAACATAAAATGGATTACATTTTAGAAAATGAGGTAATTAATATTTCTAGAAGAAAAACTCTGTAAAATTGTGAGCCTGAGAGAGTATTTTTCCAAATTACTGATATTAAAATAATGATTCAATGTTGAGATATGTCATAATTATTTTACCATTAATAACTATTAAGTACCAAAATGTATAAATGTCTTTTTAATCACTAAGAAAATGTATGTACATACAGGGGCTAGAAAAAATAGGTTTACAGTTGTGAGTATGGAAAACTGAGTTTATTATTTAATTATATTATTTCCATACAAAAGCCTGTAAACTTATTTTTCCCACTCCTGTATATTTATAATTATCAATTTCATTCAACTTGCTTCAGAGAATGCTTTATTTATTGGGAGAGAAAAATATTGAGTGACTACTCCCATGTCATGAGAATTAAATAATAGATAGTTGTTATATCAAGCTGCTTCTGCTCTGTCAATTCCAAAAGTCAGTGGCATACAATAATAAACATGTATTTCTCACGTGTCTGCAGTAATCAGCTGATGTAGGCAGGATTTTGTTGATTTTAGCTGGGCTCAGTCATTTATCAGTTTATTGTTTCTGTAGTCTTGTCTTTTCCTCCTGGGATTAGTAGGCTAGTGTAGACATAGTCATTTCACTGCAATGACAGAGGCCCAGCAAGGGGGCAGGAGCCTGAGGAGGTGCCCCGCAGTCACTTCTGCTTCATTCTACCGACCAAAGCAAAATCTGTCTTAGGTATCTCTCTACGTCAACTATTAAAATAAACATAGGAATGTCTCTTGGTTCCAGAAGAACACTGACCCTTGACATTTGCTTTGTGGTTTATTTTATTTCTTGTCCTAGGATGAATCTCAGGTAAATCTCAGAGCTTTCCTAATTATACTTAGTTATAAGAAAATGTTTTCTTTAACTCGTAGGAATACATACATTTTAGTGACTAACGTAGTGATCTAACTTTGAAACTCGGGAATTTGCTAGCACTCCTGAAATCATTTCCTCTAAAATTTCTCTTGCTCAAATCTTCTACCTCCTTAAAATGGGTGGGTACTGAACTGAATCTCAAAATCTTGATTATAGAACCGCCCTTAGCAAGTGTCCATAGATGATCTGGCACCTATCTTTGAAATATGCCATTTTACCTAATATATCCTTGTTGGTCTTTGAGGCTGTAGCCAAGATTTGAAAGAGAACAAGCTTGACTTTCACATTGTTTTTTTATCAGATAATCTTTGGAACTGTGGAGGAAGCCGAACATAATGAAATGAACCTTACGGTTGATGTCAGAAGATCTTGGTTTCAGTCTATACTTATTTATTAAAGCTGTGAATTCTTGGTCAAGGCCCTTTGAATATTTTGATTCCCTACTTTTGCATCTGTCAAGTGGCAGTTGTTACAATATTAATTTAACAATGTATGAGAATATTTTATGTTAATAAATTACTATAAAAACATATAACATTGTTCTGAACAGAAAAATGATTATTAACCTCACGGGAATGTCAAGAAATTAAAATGTGGTTTTATATATACAAATGTTGACTAGTCTTAAATAATATACAGATCTGGGTTTTTAATGAATATTATTCAGCGTTAAGTTTGTGATGCTATTGTTTTTAAAAAATGCTGTTTTATAATCATTATTTAGTTTAGATAACCTTTTCTCATTATCAGTTACAGAGACTGTGCTTTGATTCATACATTTTATAGAGGTTAGACAGAATAAAGAAATAAAATTTAAAAATAAATAAATCCTTTATGTCCTGCATAATAGTGGGCATTTTTATATTGAAAGGGGTAACTAGTAGACTACTTCATCAATTTATGTAAATAATATGCACTTTTATTGCTTTAATATGATTTTTACATTTTCTAATGTTTCTGAATCATATCAGCTGTAACAAAGTTATCTCATTATTTTTCCTCTGCCTCATGTTATTATATGAATATTACCATAAACATTTTATGCTTTTCTCACCTACTATTTGCTATGCAATAATTTCATTTCAAAGGAAATTCTCATTAAATGGCAGACGCTATTTTGTCCAGTACAGAGCAATAGGCTAATTATGACCTAGATAAAGGTCATTACAGATACTGTCAAAGCATCCTGTCAGGTAGTCTGGGACACAGGGTTTTGTTCTTGGGGCCGTGTAGGTGGCTTAGAGTGTTGTTCTGCAGCCTGCATACTTCCAATAAAATACAAGGAAGACAATGTGACAAAAACTAAGAGATATTATGCTTTTACTTGAGATGATATAAATGAAGATGAACTACTATGATCAGACTCCAGAGTGATCTTGAAACCACTATGCTTAAGGCACAGGAAAAAATATATGCATGCCTTATAAAGAAACATATCTGTGTGTTGTTTATACAGATGTGTAAACATTGTGAAAAAGTATAGCTAAAGAGTTCCATATACAAATATATTTAATATTTAAAATCAATCTAGGTAGTATTGAATTTTAGACATGAGGTTGATGTAAAAGCATTAAAGGTCCCAAGAAGATCAAGTAAACTGCTCAAGACCACTTAGCTAGTAACAGTCAGAGCCAGCATTTGAACCTTGGTCTCTTGAGTCTGAAGTCCCTGATCTTTTAATCTCTACATTTTATTGCTTTTTGTTAAAAAACTATTGGAAAGCTGAATTTTAATTTTAAATCACCGCTTTAACATATAGATTTAAGGTTAGGGCATCTATTTATTTATTTCCTCAATGAGAGAATAGCGACCTATTATGTGTGTTTTAAAAAGAGAGGTCAAAGTGTTATCTAATAATTACAAAGGACTGTCATGCTCTGAGCTTTTTATATGCATTACCTCAGTCGATCCTCACACTACACTTTGAATGTAAATACTGTTGTTTTCCACATTTTAAGAATGATGAAACCAAGGATTATGTGGAGATTTATTGCCATAAAAGCATTCTGGATTTTATTCTAAATTGGATGAGCCATTGAAGGTTTTATTAGGGTAGTGACATGATCTGTTTTAAGTTCTAAAAACGTCACTTTGGTGAAGGACTGGTCCCTAGAGGGGACCAGACTCCTCGGGGAGATTGGATAGCAAATGATGGCTGTGATCCAGGTAAGAAACAGTAGTATTTGGACTGCCAGTAACAGTCAAATTCAAAATATATTTCAAAGCCAATTCTAACAGAATTTACTGATGTATTGGATAAGCATTACAAAAGAAATATAATTTAAGTTTTTCACAAGATTTTTGCTTCAGCAATCGGATAAATGAAGATTCCCAGAGGATAAACACTGATGATGAGAAAGTTTGAGGGAAAATGCAAGAGGTTAGTTGTAGACACATTTATATTCAGATAATATACAAGAAAGCTGAACACTTTCTTAAATATTAAATACTCTGCTACACAAGCTACTTAGGAAACAGTCTGTTGGTTAACAAAACATGTAAAAAATGTTTTGCCATTGAGGACTGAAAATTGTTTTCCCTGTAAGACACTAATTCTATTATTACCTTTACTTTTTCAGTATTGTGACAGAAATAGGAGGAAGGAAATTATGCTTGAGAAGGATTAAAATTATCATATAATGTGTCTTTATAAAAAAAAAAAGCAACTTATCCTCTCACTAGCAAAACGCTAAAAACCCTTAAAGCTATGAAATAAAAAAGGATCGAAAGCTCATCTTACATTAGAGAAAAAATTACTAAATGTATACTTCTCAGGATAATCTCTTGAGCAGAGAGGTGAGAATTACATTTGACTATGCCAGAAAATAAAATAAAGTGCAATAAAATGCCACTTTTATTCTCCAATGTGGGTGTTGCTTTTCAAGGGAAAAAATCCAGAATTTATTAATGAAATTTTGAAGTTTAAATACTTTAATCAAACTGTGAAAATGTTTTGAAAGATATTTTTATAGTGCCATGCTTCTCAAGTGTAATTTAAAGGAGCCTTAAAATCAGTCATGCCATTTGCATTCACCCATGAACTCTTCTGGAGCTTATCTTAAGGAATTTGTAATTGGCAGTTCCAAGGATGTTTACCACAACTCCTTTTTAAGAAAATTTTGAATACTATCGGGCTGTGAAAATTCTTTTATTCGTGTCATAGAGTGCTATACCTACAATAAAACTGATTTTGCAGAAGTGTATGTAATATAACAGAGAAAGAGAAATGTTTTAACATATGTAATAAAATATTTAAAGGCAAGCTATTTGATTTTATAGAGGGTTTTATTTTTTTGGCGTTATAAATAATACAGTTTTTTTTCACAAAATGGTCAACAATTCTTGGTAAGGTTCTGAACAAATCAAAGTGCTGTCTTTCCTCAGTTTACCTAGAACTTGCTTATTTTCACATTATACCCCCCCAAAGTACTTTGTTTTATTCCTTTTTTTTAAATTGTTGTTCAAGTACAGTTTGTCCGTTTTCCCCCACCACTCCCCCTGCCCCTCCCATCCCCTCCCCCAACCCTTGATCCCACCCCCTTTGGCTTTGTCCGCGAGTCTCCCATATGTGTTCCTTGACTACCCTTCCCGTATTTGCCCCCTACCCCATCTTCCCCTCCCCCCTCTCCTCTGTTCACTGTCTGTTCTTCACTTCAGTGTCTCTGGTTGCATTTTACTTGCTTGTTTGTTCTGTTGATTAGTCTCCACTTATAGGTGAAATCATATGGTATTTGTCTTTAACCATCTGGTTTATTTCGCTTAGCATAATGCTCTCCAGCTCCATCCATGCTGTCACGAATGGTATGTGCTCCTTCTTTCTTTCTGCTGCACAGTATTCCATTGTGTAAATGTACCACAGATTTTTGATCTGCTCATTTACTAATGGGCACCTAGGTTGCTTCCAACACTTGACTATTGTAAATTGTGCTGCTACGAACATTGATTGGGGTACACAGGTTCTTTTGAATTGGTGTTTCTGGATTTTTGGGTTATAAGTCCAGCAGTGGAATTGCTGGGTCAAAAGGCAGATCCATTTTTAGTTTTCTAAGGAAATTCAATACCATTTTCCACAGTGGCTGCACCAGTCTGCATTGCCACCAACCGTGTACTAGGGTTCCCTTTTCTCCACAACCTCGCCAGCACTTGTTTGTTGATTTGGTTATCATGACCATTCTGTTTGGTGTGAAGTGGTATCTCACTGTGGTTTTAATTTGCATCCCTCTTATGGCTTGTAATTTTATAAAGTTTTAATTTTAAAAGTTAAGCATACAAAAGATTCTCCAAGGATGTACATCAAATGTGTTGTATATAGTTTCTGAGCATGTGAGTTTAGGGCAAATGGGATTTTTGTGAGGTTTTTGTACATTCAAATAGTTCTATATTTCAAATAGATTTTGCAACAATTGTTACCACTTGTGATATAACATCATGGTGACAGGACATTAACTTGATGTAAAATACCTAGGGTTTATCCCAGCTCTACAACTGTAATCAGCCTATTCAAACCTCAGTTCCCTCACCATAAATAATGTGTGTCACATAAATTCAGAACAAAATAAAACAGATATATGGACACTCCGTTAAGGTTTTTTTTTTTCTTTTCAGCCATCCAACAATGTTTAAGGTAGATATTTATATCCACCTTTTCCTGATGAGGAAATTAAATTTTATCAAGGTTAATGATACTGTTCACTTCTGTATTTGAATTCAGATTAGTGTGGCTTCAGAAACTTTGGGCTTCACTCTGCAGCTGGCAGGGGTAACATGGAATAAAACAACAGCTATAGTCATTATAGAAGAATAGAAGTAAAAGAAGAGTTAGAAAAAGAGGCATAGTTGAAGAGATTTAAAACAAATTTGTTCTTGAAACCCAAAGGAAGAGCATAAAGAGCTAAGGCAGAACATGGGACTGTTTGTCAAGAAATTACTCTATAACGATACTTGACTCAATGACATTATAGAGAATCTAAAATAATGAAAACAGTTGAAATACTAAGGTAAACTAATATTGAGCTAACAAATTATTTAATAAATAGGTGTAAAAAATAAAAACGAGTCTATGAATTTGGATTGCACTCATCATTGTATTCAATTTACTTAGATTCCAAATAAATATAATGGTAGTAGCATGAGCCGGAACTAGGCAAGTAATTTGTTCCCCAACAAATTAGTTCACCCCTACCCCTTACCTCAAAGACTTTGTACAAATTCACATGTTAGCCTGGACTTTCTTCATCATAAAAAGTTCCTTCATTTGTTAATGTTTTCCCAAAAAAATGAAAAGTTTTTTTAACTAAATTAAGCACTAAGAATATTTTGAAAACGAAATCTTAAAATCTTAAAACTTTAATGAATTACATACAGAAAAACAACTTGCTTATAAGAATAGTAATAAAATACACATCTAAGATTTGCACAGAGGTCCATTGCCCAATAAAAGCCAAAGGAAGCTAAATTTCGGGAAAAAATCATTGTAATGAGTAGTTAAGCCTTTAAGAGTTTGGAGGAATCATGAATCCGAAAATTATATGCTCTTTTTCTCTGCATTAATTTCCAGCCTCTGGGAAAGGCCTTACCACACATTCACTGATTAAAAGACATGCAGTAAACATCCCTTTAGTATAGCCTGTGAAACTGAATGAGTGAGGCCCTGTGAAATTAGTGATAGGTGAATCACAAAGCTTTGGGAGGCTGAGTTCCTTTTCCTTATCTGAAATTTCTTTGATGAAAAGAAATAAGGGTAGAAAACATGTGAAAAATCCTTATCTCATAAGAGATCTACTACTCTAGCTTTAAAATGTTTTAAAATGTGTAAATTTCATTCATGTAGTTCTAATGGCTATATTGTCTCTTTAAAATGCATTTGAAGAAGTAAAACCAAAAAAAGTTTTGTTTACTCCTCTCACAAAGTTGCCTAAACTTCATAATTTTAAAGATGTATAGGAAAAATACAATCTTATGTTCTTACTCTGGGTAGGACAACAAAAATAACATTGGATTGTCGCTGCACTCTGTCTCTCTAGACCTTGCCCTCACCTTAGCCCCCACGTCTTTCCTTAAGTGGGTATCTTTTACTTTCTTTCTCTTAGCCCCAACGGTCCTCCTTCTACCTCTGTTACTTGGTTGCTGAGTCTGCGCAGCCCAGCTGGATTCTTTGCTAAATAAGATGTATGGATAAAGAATAAAATTAAAAGAGGAAGAAAAGGCATATAGGAAGGAAAGAAAGAAGTAAGGGTCTTTCATTCACTTGTTTATTATAAGTTAAGTCTCCTACTTAGATTTTCTCTGTTTATCTTGGAGAAGCATGTCTCTTTCTGAGCCCAATTTCTAAATACACAGGAAATGGAAATAAACATTCCTGCTGTAACACAAATCCTTCAAACATTTTGTATTTAATCAACCAATTAATGTGCCAAGCATTCTGCTAGAAATTTTGAGAGATTTTTAAAAATCAAACTCTTGGGTTAGTCCATAAAATTTGTAGATCATGTGATAAAGAAACCATTGTAAGTAAAAAACATTCTAAGAAAATCTTACAAAGCAACAGATTCGTTTAGTAGCAGTGGATATCTAGTTTTAAAGGATGTTGGTAGAGAGGTTTTATGAGGTCAAAGGTACCTCTTCATATTTAGAATACCATAGAGAAAAGAATGGAATATTAATCATATCAACTCTGTACCAAATATCTTCTTCTTCTATTTCTTATATATTTATCATCTGCATATTTATAGACAAAACCAAGTCAGCACCATTTAATTGAAATCCTCTTGTTCTTATGCTCTGAAATGTAGTTACTAAGAATTCTAAGGAGTCTTAGGTACTTGGAGCTGAAGATCCCTTTGTACCTTCATGTTTTACTTCCTAAGGTGAAGTGATACAGCCTAATAAAACAAAGAATTATTTCCCTTTATAGACCACCCACATATAATTTACTGAAGTAATACATTACTGTATTTGTTTCTTCAATTATACAACCTCTACTAGACTGTAATTCCTTTGACATAAAAAGTACAAATTAATATTTTTATATTCTCACGATATGTTTATAATTGGTATGAAAAATTATAGGACAGGTTAGAGTGTCCAGAACTCAAATTTTACTATTTCCTCTCCTTTCCCGAGCTCTAGTTGTACTGAGTTATTCAGTACATTTAGTTATGAATTTATATCAGGGATGAATTTTAGCAATATTTAAAACACTGCTATTGCTTCTCTCCAGTTGAAAATATATGGAGATGTGTATTATGAGCAGTAAGAGATTACCGCAGGCTGAGAGAAGGAGAGAGCAAGAAGTCCATTGAATCAGAAGGCACGGGGCGCTGGTAGCCTATATTCCAGAGAGAAAATATCCATACATAGTTTCTCAAAAGATTCCTGCATCTAATAAGTGTCAAGGAAATAGATAAGACTTAGATGACTAGAAGGGGTGATATGTTCAGGGAAAATGACAGACTCGGGGCCATTTTGCAAGCAAAAGATTGATGGGGAACCAGGTTAAAACGCTACCATTCACTCTGCCTTATCTCAGCAATGCATAGAATTGTGGATATGTCTATCTCTTTTTAGAGTTTTACTACCTGGAAGAAGGAAAGGTAATAATTGATGTTAAATTCTTATCCTGCCCTACAAAGTTGGTAGGTTTATTTCTGCTGTCAGTGAGTAGTAAGTTCTAGACTTCAATGCTGAGACATTAAGTCTTTCCAAGAACTAAACTTTCCATATATGACTTGGGTTCCATACTCTCTGTGTAATTTTTTTTTAATTAAAAAAAAAGAACTGCTCTCCCTCTTTACAGAGGCCAGGAAAGAGTTCAGCACCTCATCCAAGTACTTAATCTGAGTAGAGCAGTTATTTCAAACTTGTAGACAAGTATGACCATTCAAAAGCAATCATTAAAAAGCACATTAGAAATATTTTACTTGAAATTTTCTGGGTCTGTGTTCTATCTGAAACCTATCTTTCTTAACTCCAAAGTATAAAGTGACAGAAAAAAAGAGGGGTTTAGTTAAGGATGGTTTGCAAGATGTTATAAGAAACAAATGTGATAAATATATATGTAATACATAATTTTATGTTAAATGAAAATAAGTGTTTGAAGAATGTATTAGATATTATAATATATCTCATAAAATGTTAAAATGCTAAAATAAAACCTCACCTATATAAAATATTTAATATCCTAGACATAGTTATTTTACTTTTTATTTCTTACTCGGGGAATTCAAATTTTAATACAATCCTATACATCATTAAAATGATATACAGTAACCTTCAATTCTAACATGTATACCTACTTTAATTATGGAATATTCTTGATCTGCACATAAAAATGTGGTAACATGTAATTTGCACAACTGGGGTACATCCTGATTAGTACTTTATTATTCATGATGGTTAGGGTATATTGAATTTGAAAATGTTCAGTTTGACTTCACTCGTTCGTCTCTGTGGTCCATACTTCTCAGCTCACGTAGTAAAGGTTGGGCCACTGTGATATTCCTAAGTGGTTACTCACACATGTAAAGCATAGAATCTTTCAATTATTTTGACATCTTTTCTTTGTCCTTGTTTGTTTGTTTCAAATGAGTGGCCATAGAATGTCATCACAGACTGTTATTCGGACGGTTCTTGTGTGCTGACTCCTAAACAATCCTCTGCATGTGATTCAATAGTGGGTGTACTTCCTATTCTCTCTTGCCCTTAAGAGGGCAAAATTTGCATATAGAGGATGGTTGAAGATAAACGAAAAAATAAAATGGCTCCAAATGTTAATGTAAAGTAATAATTCCATTTTAAGAGAGCTGCCCTTGATAATTATGTGGTTTGAATATGTTCTAGTTAGGAAAATGCTGTTTTTTCCCCTTCTAGTTTAGATTGTACTATTTTAGCAAAATAATAGATTTCTGTGTGTGCATGTGTGAATATGTGAGTGTGCATGCCTGTGTATTTGTGTGTGTGATGTATGCTACAGTTACTACAGACAAATGGGTGAATATGGAAATACATCTGATGGGGAGACCTCCAGGTGGTCTCTACTTGGGGTGCCTGGCTGCCCGTGCACATTTCCGCTGCAGCCTTCTGTATGCTGTTTCAGAAATATTAATTCGGACTTTGAGAAATTTCCTTCTGGAAACAGGGGATGAATCTCAGGACGAGAACAGGTTCTGTGAATCCAGTGAGTGTGGTTTGAAACATATATATTCTTGGATATAAAAGTGAAACTATGGAGAGATAAGTAATTTTTATTAAAAAAAAATGTGAGGACATTGACAAAGGAAAACCCTTGTGAAGGGGTTTATCAAAGGCTTTCATAGATAACTTGGAAACAATATTATTTAAATATGATTTTATTCTCCTATTCTCTACTACTCTTCATTACTTGAACCCATCAATAAGGACTAACACCTATCACATAACTACCACTCAATATCTAAGGGATGTATTTCATTATCCCTTTAGATCTCGTTTCGGCCCTCTCTACCCTTCTCCACCGGGCTCTGGGTCCCATGGCTCTGGCCTGAGGGAGCTCCCTCTATCAAGAGATTGTCTTGGCCTTTACTTTCAGGTTTGATCTAGCAGATGGACAGGCCCTGCAAGAGAATGAATAAAAAAGAGTGAGGCTGGATTGTTTACTCACCCAGTTCCTTCCCTTTTGAATTACATGCTTTTGGCATGTGACTGTCTTCTCTGGGTTCTGGAAAATGCTCTTTTCCTTGACTCTTTAGACCCAAGGGGGTTTATTCTTGTAACCACCTGCTAGTGTAACAGCCACACTGTAATACTCTGCCAACAGTTTAGAACATTATTAAACTTTCTGCATGTTACCCCAAATATACTCTGTTTCCTACCAGCACTCTGATACACACGGTAAAGCAAAATATGTCCTCACTGGGACTAACAGAATGGTAACAACATTGTACTGAAAAGGCTGAATCCAATATTTTCTTTCAATGACATGGTAAAGTAAGAAAGGATTTTTCATAAAACTGGATAAATCACGTTAGAAAAGACAGATTAGGAAACAAATTGCAGGTGGAAAAATAAAAAGTATATCCAACTTGATCCTTTAAAAATAAATACTAACTGAAGTTGGTCCTTGACAGTGGGGTTTGGGAGTAATAGTTGAATCATCATTTGAGATCTTGAATCATGGTTCCTGGGGTCTCAGAAATATTTCAATACCATGACCTTTTAAAATATTACATTATTCACTGTAATACTTTGTTCTTTCATGTTTTTCTTTTTCTTTTTATCTTTAAAATTGAGTCCCTTTCCTTGTACCCTACAGATGGTGCATGTGGATTCCGGGTTTCTATTAGGAGTGTTTGTCTTCACTGCTTAATGTGCTAAATATTTGTTATACATTTATTTTGCTTGGTGTGGACTTAACATCTCAACAATTTGTAAGTAAGAGCTGATGTAAGCTTCCTTTGTTTAGTGTTATTTACCAGGACTTCTGCCAAATTTATGTGTTATATTCATTTGAAAAGACTCCGGGCAACCTTTTTTCCAGATAAATTAGATCTTTCTTTATAAATTGTCAACAGAATGTTCTGGCAGCTGGCCATTACTTTCTAATCAAATAAGTGCCCTGCACTGCTATTAAAACTCAAGAGAAAATCCATAATACAGAAAGAATCTCTGTACTTTCCTTGAAATAATAAATGTAAAATTTGGCTTTTAACTAGACATAGTTAAGTCCGTAGTTATTTCTTTAGCTGAATAAATATGAGCAAGGACTTGACCAACTTTTACTCTCCTGTCATATTAGGGAATATGATTCGAAATTCAGCATAATCTAATCTTTGAAATACCTATCATTTATAACAGGATTTTTTCTTTATTTTTATACAGTGGGAAAAATCTGTGTATTTTTTATTGCATCATGTATGCATACAGTATTAGAATTTAAAGATAAAATCCCTTATACATGTAATTGGAAGGTGTCATCTTAGTTAAAGCTTTCATCGCTGCAGGATGTTTAATTATTATATACATATGATATCTTTCCTGCTGAATATTTTCAACTGATAGAATGTCCATGTATTTTTAGTCAGGTAGAAAGTAATTCCTTATGTTGAGTGAAAATCTAGCTCATTATTGAGCCAAATTCTGTCCTTAATGATATTTCAATGCTTTACAAATGTTCTCTCTTTTTTTCAAATCCTCTCCTCTTTATATCAAGAATTTGTTATTTCCTGTTCATAATGTTATTTACTTTTCTGATTTTTATAAATGAACCTGGCATCTTTCTATTGTTTCCCTTCCAAATATCACTCATATATGAGGTTTGATATATTTATACACCAGAATACTATAGAAAAATGAACTATTTTAGCCATCTGTTAATGTTTTCAGTTACTTCTTCAAATTACAATAATATATTACAAAAGTTTTATATTTTCTTTAAGAAGTAGACTTTTGGTTAAAAATTATTTGAGGATTTTATAAGATTTTATTGCAAGATTATTAAAATTAAATTTTTGGATTAAAAACAAAATAAAAAAACAAAATATGTACTCCATTTTTAAATATGACTCTGTTAGTAAATTATATAATTTTTGACATTTTAAATAAAATTAAATCTTTCCTTAAAGCTTCATCTACTCTCAAAAATAGGCCATTTACTAATAATTTTTTTTCAAAAATTGTATCAAACTTTCTGGTGTACATATTCTAATTTTAAATTGCCTTTATATATGGCTACAAAAATAATTTTTGCACTTCTATCCCATTTTTATATGACTCAGGTTGATACAATTAATGAACTTTGATAATATTGAGTGAGACAGAGGGCACTCTATCATCATTCTCTGTTTTTACAACCACATTGGAAAAATAATGAATCTCCATTTTTACACCCATTGGTCACTCTAAAGAGCTCTAAGAGTAGCATCAAGAAAAAGTTTTTGTGCATAATAATATGATTATTTTAATTGATTATATTCACTTGATAATTTGACTGAATATTTTTTCAATTTTATTAAGAAATACATGACCTACATCATTGTATAAATTCAAGGTATACTACATGATCATCTGATTTACACATATTGTGACAATAGGTTTAGCTAACATTATCCATCATCTCATATAGATACCAAAAAAAAAGGAAAGATTCTTTTTGTGATGAGCACTCTTAATAGCTTTCCTGCATATCGTACATCAAAGTTAACTATATCCATCATGTTGTACATTACATTTCTACTACTTTTTTGGTATATTATACCACAAATTGATCGATGAGTGAGTAATGAAAATGTAAGAGATACACACACACATATATATGAGTGTTATTCAACTATAAGAAAGAATGAAATCTTAACATGTGTCACTGCATGGATGGACCTTAGGGGTATTATGATAAGTGAAATAATCATACAGGAAAAGACAAATACCATATGACTTCACTTATATGTGGAGTATAAAACTAAACAAAACAAATTAAAACTTAGAGATACAGAAAACAGATTTTTGGTTACCAGACAGGGATAGAGGATGGGTGAAATGGGAAAACGGGAGCAAAACGTACAAGCTCTTTTTTAAGTCCTGAAGGTATAACATACAGCATGGTCCTGTAGTTAATGATAGTGTATTCTATATTTAAAAGTTGTTAAGAGAGTAAATCTTAAAAGTTCTCATCATAAGAAAAAACAGTTTGTGCGTGTGTATATATATATGTATATGTATATGTACAATTTTTAATATAATTATTATATTGTACACCTGAAACTAACTTGTCAATTATATCTTGAATTTTAAAAAATAAAATAAAAATACACAAAGAGATTTATTAGCAAATAAAATTCTTGCATGTAGTTTCCAAATACCAATTACTCAAATACAAATGTAAAAAACATTGCTTGAGGGAGTCTTCAAAAACAGGATATAACCCTGGCTGGTTTGGCTCAGTGGACTGAGTGCTGGCCTATGAACCAAAGGATCGCCAGTTCAATTCCCAGTCAGTGCACATGCCTGGGTTGCTGACTGGGCCCCCAGTGTGTGGTACGTGAGAGGCAACCACAAATTGGTTTGTCTCTCCCGCTCTTTTTCCCTCACTTCCTCTCTCTCTAAAAATAAATAAATAAAATCTAAAAAGAAGGGATTTGATGAGTTACTTTACTCTAAGTATATATTATGGTAAAACTTCTGCAAGTAATATAAAATTTGGCTTTATACATAGAAATACACTTTCCATATTGTGGTCTGGGATTCACAACAAAATGAAGGTGTTTTTATAAATACAGTTAGGGTTCTTAATTCAGTTGACTTTAAGTTAATGAAAAGGAGATTAGATGTGCCAGTCTTAATGAGGGGAAACTTTGTCATGAATTTGTCAAATTAACATTTATTCAGTGGAACCCAGGTTGCCAGGTGTGGTGAACCTTGGTTCAAAACTGATCACAAGGGAAATTGAAATAGAGAAGTGCATCACTCACAGAGCCTGGCAGAAGTACCTGGCAAGCCTTGAGGGGTCGGTCACACAGGGAGGTCAAGTCAGAGTGCACGCAGAGAGGGCGACAGTACCTGGGGCAGATGCCTTTATAGGGTCTGTGGGTAGAGTGCTTTAGGGTTTCAGTCTTAGGCGGATTGGTTAGCTCAAACCAAAAGAGTTGGGTTTTGGTAAGTCACACACCAAAAAGAATTCTTGTAATTATTTTGTGACTATTTTGCATTCAGAATAGTCATCTTTTTAAAGAATTTTATATTTTAAAATATTTAGCTAGATTATTTTTACTATTAAAAATCCCTTGAATACTATTCCTACTCCTTTGTAATAAAATTATGTTGATTTTATTCTTTTAGTGAAACTTCTCACATTTTATGAGACAATGTCACTATGTTATAATTATGAGTGCTAATAAAATTATTCTGATGCTTAAGAAAAAAGAGAAGAGCAAAATGATTAATTACACTGTTAAACAATTTCTAATCCTATAAATGTTAACATGACTTAATCAAGTGCATTTTTAGATAAGAAAACTGAGAAAAATGAGAATGATTTAAGTTAGGTTTTAGTATAGAAAAGCTGAATATAAGATGCTAATTAATGTAACTATTATGATGGTATTGTCCAGAGAATTAGATGAGTTCTCAGTTTTCTTTGTTTTTAAAACATTTTTATTGAATTTATTGGGGTGACATTGGCTAATAAAATTATATAGGTTTCATAAGTTTGTTACATCAAATGAATGGTATATACTATGTTAAAATATTTTATTATTATCAATATAGAAAATTATCTCCAGGCAGAATAGTGTGTTGATAAAATAACCTACAAATGAATTTCAATAAACTAAATAGATGGCCAATAATCTTATTAATTAAAATAATTAGCTTAATTATTAGTCAAAGTGAATTGATGCCTGATAATTTATTTTATAAGCATCAAAGACTTCAAATTATTCATCTGGTAAGGGTCATGAAATCAGTAATTACTAAGAATTATTTTTCAGATGATTCCAAATATTTAATACATACTCTAATAATTATAATTTACTTGTAAATGTCCCTCTGAAAAACCACCTATACAGCTTGGATTACATTAATAAATATATTCAAATAAAGGTATATCAAATAATATTTATAGCAATTAGGAGAAAATTAAGCATTTATTATAATAGAAAACTTTAAAACATTATTTTCAGAATATGATACTTATTGTTTATGCAGTTTTCTCCATTGCTGTTTTAGATAAATATCACTCTTTTTGTTTTTTGTTAACTAGAATAATATAAAAAAAATTAAACAATAAAAGGAATAAAAGTGACTTATAATATTTGCTACCATAAGTTCTAGGAAATCAGTATGTAGAGATCACGCTCCACTCAATGTGACTTTCACAAAGGGTAGTTACAACCTGAGAGAGAAGAGATTCTACCATCAGAAGAAAAGTTCCCGGTACTTAGTCAAGTCCAGCCAGAATAATAACTTGAGGTGGTCTCAATTCCTCAAGGGTAATACATTGCGGTTTTCTCTGGGGTTCATTTCTGTATGTCCCTATATTTGATATTTTTAGTATACCCTGTTTTGAGAAGTCTGGGAGCATTTACAGACACTATAAAAACTCAAAAGTCACTAAGCAGAATGAACGGGTACAAAAATATTTACATAGAATTAAATAACAAAACTTAGGCATCAGATCATTATATTTGCAGGTTATTCATTCCTTCCTTTATAATAACATGTACCTGCGAAATCAAGTAAGACAATATTGTTAATAATAATATTTTTATAGTTTACATTTTTTTGAGTATCAGATACCTTCACTTACTGTGTATATGCAGGATTAGTAAAGTGACATGATCCTTAAATAAAGCTTGTAGAATTAATATCAGTGCTCTCATTTTATGAATGAGGAAACTGTCTAGGAGGGTTAAATAAATTTGCAGTGATTATAGACTACCAGGTAATTGAAAAAAAATTGAACTTAGGCCTGTGCATTTGAACAGGTGAAGATGAAAACATTTTCACCAAACTCCATATTGTCAGATGAGTTGCAATAAAATATGTAATGTGAAATAAACACACATAGAGAAAAATAAACATTTCCCCAAAGAAGCTACAAACCCTGCAGATCTAAAACAAAAATTGAGAACCTAACAATTTCCTCTTGACTTTACTAGAGTGAACAAACTAGGGCTCTTTACTATGATAACTGAGGAGAAAACAAATAAGAGTTAATTTATTACATTTGTTACTTTGATAAAGCACTTAATATGGATGAAAACAAACCAAGCCATGTTGTACAAAGAAATAGAAATTATTCTCTTCATAGAGAATGGCAGAGAGCTTGCTAAACTAGGAAAACTTTCCTTCAAGTTGGATTTCGATTGGACCATATCTCCACCTGAGGTTCTGGCCTTAGCTTACATAACAATATGTGCTTGAGCTAGCAAGTTCATTAATTAAAGAAATAATCATGTTTTAACTTCTTACAGGTGAGAATAACAATAAGGATGAATTCAAGGCCATTTTCATGGTAGAGTTCCAGAATTCACTCCAACATTACCCCTATCTTCTCCTGCACTCCCACCCCAGATTTCTGACTCCTCAAATTGTGGCAAAAGAATGGAGGAGGAAAAAATGGATTCAGGTATGATCAATTCCTATGCATGGGAGTGGGTTTTCCTCAGAGGTGGGTGGAGATTTCTACGGAAAGATTTAATGAGACATTCATTAGGGAAATAGAAACATGGTCCTAGGGCAAAGAACCAAGTTACGTCCTGGATGGGATAGTGGTAGCACCTACCATGGGAATACGTGGAGGAGAGTCATTTCAAAGATTTTCTTCCCTTGCTCTTGGGCAGAAATATTTTATCAAGAGTTTATCCTTTTCTCTCTTTTATTGTACTTGCCTTTTAAAATGCTCCAATTGGTAATTAAATAAATTCTCTTCTGGCTGTAGTCTTGGGGAATCTGAAGAGACAGAATAATAATTGATAAAAATGTTCCAATTCTTTCTGCTCAATGGTGCCCATAGAGATGAAACTCATTCCTCTCTCCTGAAACAGGTAAAAAGGCAAAAAGAAATGAAAAAGGAAAAAAAGTAAGTGATTATATATCAGTAGTCTAACAAAGATTTATATGCAAGGTTGAGGATGAGACCATGGGAATAAGTGGCAAGACGGGAGTTTATTGAGTTTATTGTGGGTGAGTAATCCTAAGAACTGAGAGAGGAAATTTAAAAAGTAGGTAGAAACTATGTGGATGTTAAGAAACTCATAAGAATGGGTACTTTGAAATAATGCTTAGAAATTAGCCATGTGGAAGGAAGGTGCTACAGGTCCCCCTTTTAGTCCTTTTGGTCATTGGAAGTGAAAGCAGTGAGAAACAAGGCCTTCAGAAAGAAGCTAGGTTTCAATTTAGCCAGAAGCAAAATGGAATGATCACTGAACAGCTGGTTGATTATACAAGGGTAGCAGGCAGATAAATGACCCCTGAAAGACATCCATGGTTTAATGATCAGAGCCTGTGAGTATGTTACCTTGCCTATATATGGGGACTTTGAAGGTGTGTTTGCAGTTGATGATCTGGAGATGGGAAAGGAGCCTGTATTATCCATGAGGGCTCAAGCTAATCATGAATCTTTAAAAGAAGACAATCTTTCCTGGCTGTGGTCAAAGGCAGATGTGATGGCAGAAAAGGGGGCAGAGAGGACTGAGACCCTGGCGGTATTGAAAATGAAGGAAGGGAACCACGAACCAGCGTGCGTGGGTGGTCTCCAAAAGGCAGGAAACAGAAAGAAACATTCTCTCCTAGCTTCCAGGAAGAAGTGTGCTCAGCTGACACCTTGGCTTTAGGACTTTGGAACTGCAGAACTGTAAGCTAATCAATTTGTGTTGTTTTAAGCCACTAAGGGTATGGTACTTGCTCACAGTAGCTATAGAAAACCAATACAAAAGGGAATGTGTTTATCATGGAAGGGAGGGGACACAGAGCAGAAGGAGACTCGGGAGAAGCAGGGCCCATGTCACAAAGACTGTGGTGAGGATTAATGAGATTGAATATTATAAACCACTAAATACGGTTTCTGGAATGTAGGCTTTCAGAACTAGTAGTTATTATTTAATTTTCTAACTGTTGCATATGTTATAAATTAAGAAACATAGTAGGCACTGCTGATAAAAATATGAAAGATCTGTACATGGAGCTACTGCCATGTGGCTCATACTTGATTTATGAAAACAATTAGTTCCAGGTAATTAAACAGTTTTGTGTTGAAATTAAAGCTGAATTGTGGAACCCTTCCCTCACCACACACACACACACACACACACACACACACACACACATTACTCTTTGAGACTTAATTTTTCTTATCTATAAAATGGAACTCTTCCATCTACTGTATAAACCTCTTATAAGGACTAAATTCTTCATGTGAAAGCAATTAAACAGGGGCAAAACATCTTAAAACATGCATAGATTTAATATTTTAATGTATGTGTTTTTATAAAATGTAGTTTGTGGTGACAAATAGAGCACTATTTTTGTACCTATTACTCTATTTTTGGATACATCCAGAGTGATAATAGAGACATAAGCAGCATTAGGTAATGTGATCTTTTCACATTGTTAGCAGTAGAATCTATTAAGCGGCCCATTTATTAATGGAACTCCCATGGCTTTACAGTTAAGGGGAAACACTAAAATCAAGGAAGTGTTTCTTAGTAATTTGTTGAGGATCAATTTAATTGTCCTTTGGCACTCAGTGCTACTGAAACTCAATAAATAGTTCACTTGAAGGAAATGTGACGATTAGCAGAACTGATAGAAAAACAAGGTAGTCACTCTTAGTCACTATTCAGCTTTTGTCCCAAGGATAATGCTATCATGTGGTACCTCCATTAAATGCTGCAACTTGGGAAAAAAATCCAAACATAAAAACAAGGATCCTAATCATCTTATGCAACTATGTTCAATACATATGGAGGAAAAGTCATATTCTTTGCACTGTTTGTTTCCTCATGAAGATGACTTGGGAACCGTTTCTGCATGAAAGGATGACAGATGATAGCTATCATTTCTATGGTGTATTCCAGTTTATAGAACATTATTTCATGTGTTATTTTATTTGAAAAGGCTAACATCTAGTAAGAAATACAGGAATACACATTTAAAACAGACTCCCTTAAGAGTTTCGGGAAAATAGAAGAGTTATAAGAAAGGAACCAGTACTTTTTGACTGGAAAGTTAGTAAATAAAGATGAAAAACCTGAGTTATGAATAATGATTAGAAATTAAATGGTAAATTTTGTTGTTTAATAAAAATGATGAGTGCTATTATTTCAAATAACCAAGTTGTAGTGGACTTATTTCTTTAATCAGCATTTTCAATGTATAACTTACATATGAAAAAAAATTAGCTGTTCAGGTGTACAACTCTAGGAGTTAAAAAGCATGAGAAATATTTCCACAGCTGCACAGTGTTCTCCCATGCCCTCCGTAGCCAACCTGCTCTATGGTCTGCCACTGGTTCTTGGCAGCCATTGCTCCACTTTCTGGCTTGATAATTTTACCTTTTTCCAGAATATCACATAAATGAATTATAGAGTTTATAGTCTTATGTGTGGTTGCTTTCACTTAACATTCTCCTTTTGACTTTCATGCATGTCTTTGGGTGTATCAGCAATTGATTGCTTTTATTGCTGTGTAGATTTCCATTGTAGGGATAGAACATTTCTTCATCAAGAAAGGATTTTCTCAATCTTATTTTTAAAAAACTACTAAAGTATTTGGTAAAGTTTCTAAACCATTTCGCATTGTCACTAGCAAAGTGTGAGACTTCTACTTGCACTTTATTGTTACCAATATCTAACAGTTTTAGCCATTCTGGTTGATATTTAGGGACATCTTTCTATGGTTTTATTTGGCATTTCTCTAATGAATAATGGGCATCCTTTAATGTTCTTATTTCTCAATATTACATCATCTTTGTGTGGAAGTGTCTTCAAATTTTGCATATTTTTCTTTTTAATTAAGTTTTTGGTCCTTTCATTGTTGAGTTGAAAAACATTATATATTCTGGAAAGTAGTTCTTTATCATATACATGTTTTGTATTCACTGTTCTGCATCCTTAGTCTCTCTCTCCATATAAACTTTAGAATTAGTTTGTAAATGTCCACAAAATAAATGCTGAGATTTTGTCTGGGCTTGCATAGAGTACATAGATTAATCTGGGAAGAATTGACACCTTGACAATGTTGTGTCATCGTATTCATGGATATGGAAATAGACCCAATTTTTATTTCACCTCTCTAACAGCAAAAATTTCTTTTGGGAAAGGACACTATCATCATTTTCTCTATATATTTTGGGTGGACATTACAAACTTAGGGGAAGGGACAGGTCCCCATTGTATAAGCAAATCTTTATATTCTATGTTTCTGTGTGGAACTCAGAGATGAGCAAGTAATACCATTAGAGAGCCCTGCAAAAAATGTGTTACAGATTTGACCAAAGAAATGCTGGCTTGCTGCTTAGCAGTAGGTATCAGAAAGAGATTTTCTTTCTTTTCATGTTCTTTTATTCTAAGGTATCTATTTCCCAATTTCTTCCATATTTACAAATATTCTATACTCTCGGTATGTGACTTGTTGACTATTCATATTATTCTCATTTCCTAGCTTGCAGTATCATTATTAAAAGAAACCATTTAACTTTGATTCTTTTACTTTATAACTAAGTAGTTTTTTCCTCTAGAAGCATATACAATTTTCTCTTTACTCCTGGAGTTAAAGATTTTTATCAGAATACATCTAAGTGTTTTTCTTTGTTCATTGATCTTGCTTGGAATTCAGTGAAGCCTTTTAATCTAAAGAATCAATCTTGTTCCAGTTCAAGAATTTTTTTCTCCTTTTTATTTAGTTCTTGCCTATTTTACCTGTTTTGTTTGTTTGTTTGTTTTATGTAATTCTATTTGCTGTGTTCTTTGAAATTTTTCTTTAATTTGAATGAGTTTCTAATTTGGGCCTCATTCAATAACCTAGTTCAGTGACCTTTTTTGATTTTTTAATTCAAATAAAATATTGCACACGTACTTAAATAGTTATCTTACTGTTTACCTACCTACATATCCTAGAAAACATTTTGTGCTACAACTGAGCCATCTTAAGGGCTCTTATTTATTTTGTGTCAAGTTATTCTCTCTCTCATAGTAGTTCCATCTCTCTATACTGTCGGTGTCTCTCTTTTTTTCTTATTTTTGTTTGCTAGGCCCTTTTTGGTTATTTTCCTTTGCCTACTTATAAATCACGGTTGGAATTTAGGTCCAACCCTGGAGATAGGTAATGGTCCTAATGAGGAATTGGAGGCACCAAAATTCTACGCTGTGGGTTGGTAGAATGCCTGCCAATCATAAAGTTCATTGTGTTTCTTCCATCGATTGTCTAGACTTCTCATGTGCAAATGTTGGTGCCATCCCTGGCTCACTGGCAGAACTCAAACTACCAGTCCTCTCCAGCAGATAGGGGTCTACTAAGACACCTGAAAATCTTTTCACAGACACAGGCCTTTCGCAGGCCAAGCTTCTTCTATAGAAGTCATCTTATTTTGACCCTCATCTTAAGATTTTTTCATGTCTGGCCCTCACTTTGTAAGAGAAAGGTTTTGTTTGATTGTTTTGTTTTGTTAGTTCTCTTTCTCTAGTGTCTTTCAGAGCCTGGTGTCTCCATGTTATTTCCAGATGCTTATGTTCCTGCCAGTCCCACAGTCACTAAGCTCACTAAGTTTAGGGGGGATGGTTGCTGATTTAATTGAAGTTGGGAGTAGAGGGAAGCAGGGATCTCTTTAGATGTGAACTCAGTTTAGTATCCAGAGAGAATTCCTACTGTTGACTGTCTGTGTGCATAGAAGGAAGAATATCTTCAGCAAAAAGGAGGGCATAAATAAAATATAAAGTGACATACCTATGTAGAAGTCACAGAAAAGATGTCCTTTGTTATCATTTTTTAAAGTTATGTAAAGTGGAACCTGAACATGGAGGTTTTTGTAAATTAGTACATAGAGTTTAGTTTCAGTCTACTTATTAGTGATAGGTTATCACTGAAGATACTTGAGAAAGAATTTCCAAGAAAACAGATGTGTCAAAATTGGAGAGGAAAATTGTCATGAAGGTTAATAATAGCCCTATTATATTGAGGTGGAAATGGGTGAAGGTGGAGTGGAAGAAGCTGTTAGTGAGATCAGTGTCCACATGCCTCTCTACAGTTCCCCACTTGCCTAGAAGTTAGGGTTGCCATGTGATGAGTACAGGCCAAAGCAACATGAGTGGAAGGAGAAGGTGTCATCTCTGAGAAGAATAACATAGTATCTGGGCTGCTACCCATCCACTCTCTTTTCCCAACCTTCTGGCTGGGTGATGTCATTGCGGTCTGAAGTCCTATGTCCCTGACTCACTACTTAGAACTGTTCGACTCTCAGCACACTGTGGCATGAGGGAGAAATCATCTTCAGTTGTGTTCAACCCCTAGATTGTGGTATGTGTTGTTCCACCAAAACCTATCTTGTTCTGAGTTATACAGAGATATTCTTCCAGGGTGGTCATGGTGGGGATTGAAAAGAGAAAAATCCAAAGAGAATATATTCCTGAAGAGCTGCATAGGACAAGTTGATTGGGTGAACATAAAGAGTGAAGAATGCTGCTCTGTTTATTCCCTGCTGCCTCCACCCTTGGTTCCCAATACCCCTCCCTGCTATTCATTTTCATTTCTATGCTGGGTTTTTCATTCTTTCTGCCATTTTAATCCTTTGCCGGCATCCCAGTAATGACAGTAGTTCTTCATGTACCACCCTTCTTGTTACCACCTCCTTGTCCTTCCTGTTCTCTGACAAGCCTCAGAGGTTTGCTTTAGTTCTAAATGTCCTTGGCTGTCTGCACTTTGCCAGTGTTCTTTCCCATCTGTCCTCACAGTAACAAATTATGTGCAAAATGCCTAGGAGGCTGTTTCAAATTTCCGAAGGGATTTCTGACTTTTTTTTAACATTGTTGCAGAGTGTCTTCCAAACGCCAGCAACGGAGCAAGCGGGGAACACCATAGGTGCCTCTGGCAGGCTTGTTTTCCCTCCCGTCTCCAAAGCTGGCAGAATACTAGCCATTCATGACGTTTAATTTTTTAATATTTGATATAAACTTTAATTTCAGCTATTAATATATAATATTATTAAAATACAAATAGGGAATTGTTACAAAAATTTAAAAATTACAGTTCATTATAGAAGTTTATATTGTATTTTCTCCCATTGTCTTTACTATACATATTTTACAATAGCTATGTATATTATATTCAATTTATTTTTACATATTTTATTACAAAAGGTATGTTAATGTTAAATTTAAAATTTTTAAATAGGTCTAAAATCTTAAAATGAAGATTAATTTTAAAGTTCAGATTTTTATAATGAAAAATAATCACTATGTAGTTGGTTTGATTTCTTAATTTTAATTTTTTCTACTTAATCAAGTTCATACTGCTGAAATAGAATTGTCAGGACAGTAAAATATTTTTCATGAATCTCAAATTTAAAAATAATGTGTAATATATTTGAGGCTTACTATGTGCCAGAATGTTAATAAATGTGTCGCTTACCATTATCTCATTCATATCTCATAACAGTATAAAGTAGATATTATCACACCCTCTTTTTTCAGATGAAATGTGAAACATGGGAAATTAATAGAGTTTTGGCTGAGGTCTATTTCATGGAGGTTTAGAAGGTTCCTGAACCCACCATGTCATTATATCCTCAATTCCAGAATGTATTTTTTGATTAAACATATTCAGAAAATGTATTATTCATGAAGAACATAAGGAACAATTTCCTTTAAGGAGGATCAGCAATGTGCACCCACTATGTTAGTTTAGGGTTGTACTGATACCCCAGCTCTAGGTCATAATGCAGTGTTTAGAGATCGTGACCACCTGTTTCTTCCACGAGAGATTATGCTACTTCAATATTATATTGATAATATTATATCTAGACCTTGAGAATAGGAAGTTGCAACTACTTTAGATGCCTTGGTAAGAAGCAAGCATGTCAGAGAGCAGGAAATAAGTCCCATAGAAATCTTGGGCTGTAGCACCTCACTGACATTTCTAGGTGTCCAGTTATCTTGGGAAGATTGAATTATCACTTTCAAGGGAAAGACAATATGTTGCATCTGCTTGTCTATCACTAAGAAAGAGACCACATTGCTTAAATGTCTTTAGACTTTAGAAGCGGTGTTTCCGTATTTGTAGTATGCTACACCACACCAGTTACCAAGAAACCTAAAAGGTCACCTGTTTTGAGTGAGATCCAGACAGAATAAGAAAAGACTGCTACAGGTACTGGCTTTTATACCAGCTGTTCTGCCATTGGGCCAAACGACCAGCGGATCTGATGGTGCTCCAAGTGTCCATGGCAGTTTGGAATGTTACGTAAACTTGTGGCAAATCACACCGCAGGCCTCTGAGATTTGTTGTAAGGCCATGCCATCTTCCATAAATAAATATTATTCTTGCGAGATGCAGCCTCTACTTGCTACTGGGCCTAATAATGACTGAGGGTTGACCATCCTGAAGTGGGTGTTTCCTGACACACCGTGCTACAAAGCTGAGCACAACAGTGGCAAGCGTTCCATCAGATGGAAGTGGTATAATGAAGGCAGGGCTCAAGCAAGCCCTGGTAGCTCAAATAAGTCGCAGGAGTAAGTGGCCCTAATGCCTACGCCTGACAGACTGCTTTTTCTCTCATAAAACCACGCTCTGTCTCATGGCAATTTCTCTATGACCAATTGACTGAGGCGAAAAAAGCATGTTTCTACAGATAGTTTTGCACAATATGCTAGTAATACCCTAAATTGGATAAAATCGGTACTAGTATATCTTCACTCTAGGGTGGTTCTGAAGGATAGATGTAAAGGGCAATCACCCCACTGTAGAGAACGTTATTTAATGGACCTGGTGTACATTTTGCCTGAAAGTAGTTACGGCCAGAGATATGATCTATACGGATTCAGTCATAGTGGTCAGTGGTTTGGCACAATGATGTAGGACTTGGGACAAACACAGTGCTAAGAGACTGAGTATCCAAATGGACAGTAGCCAGACCATGCATAAAAGTAAACTCTGCCCCACAATCTGAAGTAATTTTCCCAGCAAACCAACCTCTTATTTATAATAAACAGCCCAAGATACCAGCCTCTGTAAGTCACTTACAGGAAACCAGATTGTTATCTTTGGTAACAATCCAGAATTGAAAAACTTTTACTTACAGTTGACCCAATGTGTCCAGGACTTGATTAATGATTGACAGCTTTCCTAATTCATTTTGTTAATGCACCTATAGCTAGTTAATGCACCTATGGCTTCCCTGTACCAACCACCGCCAATCAGTGTGTACCCGAAGCCTTCCCATTTTCCACTAGCTTTCCCACTATTCTGCTTGCCTTTGAGGCTCTGCCAAAGCACAAGTCGTGGTGGGTGATTTCCTTGCTATAGTAACGTCAAAAAAAAAATTGTTTTTCTCATTTCGTTGGTATTTGCTTATTTCCATAATTTGAAAATTGATAACAAGGAGGTCTGGGGAAGAGGTATATGGCTAGGTTTCTCTGAATGGATACAGTGTCTGAGGACACTTTTTATTTCATAAGAATACTGACCGAGGACCAACCTCAGCAGAAGCAGACCTTAACAGCTCCGGAAGAACAAGGGGACCCACTCTGTGGAACCCAGTCATTCTCTCTCCCTAGAATCCCTGCACTGAAACATGGTGAATTCTTTTTATGTTAACACTGAGACTTTTTTCTCCTCTTTTCTGAGTTAAACTACTTTCAATTTAGTCTGTGCTTTCACTGTTTAGAGCACATTATTTTTAATTACTTTTTCTTTTCCTTTTTATATTGAGAGTAATTTTTATATCATTATATACATTTACACTTTATCACTTCTTTGTTGTCATCTTTGTGTGTCAATGTCGTCATTGCATTTTTACTTGAACATTTGGTTTCCCTTGAATTTTGTACTTTCGACAAAATATCTTTTAAATACTTTGACCGATAGTCTTCATAGATCTTTTTGTTCTTTCTGATATTGTGTTATAAAAACCATGTCTTCTTACTTGTTAGAGAGAATCACAAATAATTTTCATTTAGTTTTTAGTTGTATTTAAAATATATGACTTTGTTTATGACAGCTTTAAACATATATAATTTTACAAATATTATATATTAAGTATATTGACCCTTCTTTCATAGCTTTGTCGCTTTGTATTTTGCCTAGGAATAAATTCCTCACCCTTAGATTATTTTCCTAATATTCTATATTTTCTTATACTGTTTTTATAGTTTTGCTATTTAT
Source organism: Mormoops blainvillei (assembly GCA_004026545.1). NCBI lineage: Eukaryota > Metazoa > Chordata > Mammalia > Chiroptera > Mormoopidae > Mormoops > Mormoops blainvillei. The sequence goes on along the minus strand of PVJD01004138.1, from coordinate 8,275 downwards.
AAATATTTCATCAGTTAGAAATTTATTTGGGGCAAAGATATGATTTATAAACTTAATTGTCCCATCCTCATTTCATGCAATTGTCCAAATACTATTTATTGAATTATATATCATACTCACTGAAAAATATAATAATTAACTACTTATTAATAATTTAATAATTCACTACTTATTAAAATAATATGCTAGCATATAATTTCACTGAAACTAAGTAAGAGTTAATTCACCTTACAGTTCAAAGAAGAATTCTGTAGCACAGGAAAATAGTTAAACTCCAGAGATAAAATAAATGATTTTCAAAACATAAAACAATTTATAATATGTACTAAAATCTTTAACAATCCTATATTTCTTCTGCTTAATAATACTGTGAACCTAAACTGCTCTAAAGAATAAAGCCTATTAAAATAAGTTTGACAATAATTTTAGCTGAATTTTTAAAATGAATTGATCATTAGTACTTAGGATAATTTGCCTAGAACAAGCAATAACAGACTAAAAATTCATTTCTCTCTTTGATTGCGCCTGTTGAGTCTAATACCATTGGTCACAGGATATTACTCCAGTTCTTATTCTAAGTACTTGCATTTTCAATATTTAGTATAGTGTCTGGAGTAGAATAGGCATTTAATAATTATTTATTAAACTGCTGAAGTTATGAATAATTTGTTTGAACTACATTTACTACCTTTAAAGTGACTAATGACAAATCTAAACATCATTACAGGAACTGATTAGAGTTCAGAAAAAACAATAATTTTTTCAGAATAGGTATAATCTCAAGTGTCGCATACAACTCTATTGCAAGTATGTATTACCAATAAGTAAAATTATATTTAATGCCATATTACCAAAGATGCTTTTTATTAAGCTGTGAGTTCTGTATGCATGTGTTGTAAGCCTCAGTGTTTGTTATTATGATTACGTGGTGCTAATACTGTTTTCCTTCAACTGACATCTGTTTGAAAGCAATGGAAATCACTTTCCCAAACTCTATAATCTATTTTTCATCTAATTGAAAGCCATGACCTCAATCATAATGTCTTAAATGCCTCTGTCATAGTCATGAATAATAATAATAAAGTTCATACATGGACATATATTTACTAACTACAATACTGATTCATCTAATTAAAATTATAGGTTTATTAAAATATTTTATATTCTAAATTATACTGATAAAACTTTTAAAAAGTCAGTGTTATCTTTCATTTTTACTTATGCTTAAGAGGTTCCAAAAATGAACAAATTAAATTTCCTTAAATGAGTCAATAATCAAGAATTATTCAAATAAAAAGCTAATATGTAAGCATAGCTCATTGTTGATGTGCTTCCTTCCAGAGTTATAGGACTTGGTAAAAATTGTTTAGAATGAAATCAGAGAAGTACAAGTTTTAAATATGATTCCACTTTCAGCAGATTGCTAACCACTGCATAAATTTCACAGCCAGTAATTCAATTTCTCTCTACTGAAAACCAGAAAAAAAATTATGAATGATAGGAAAAGGAAATTAATTCTCTGCAGATCGTTGTAAAAATTCATTATTTCTATTTATCTTCTATTATAATATTACATAATTTTATTTTATATTATTCTTACTATTTAATTTAAATAAGTGGAAGTGGTTTGCTCTGGTGGGAATAATTGGGTTTTAATATGATTTGATTTTATAGGTTTTCATTTTCTTAATTGTGGTAAAAACAGATAACAAAATCTACCCTCTTAACAAATTTTTAAATGTACAGTATTATTAACTAGAAGCACAATGTCATACAGTGGGTCTCTACAATTTATTTACCTTGTATTAATATAAGCAATAGTGGCAGAGAAGTTCAATTGTAAAAGCAAGTTGTAAAATATGTCTTTGTTTATCAAGGGGGAATAAAAAAAAGAAAGCTGTTTTCAAAGTAAATTGTCAGTTTGTTCAATAGTATAAAAAAATATTTTGAAAGATAAAATTTTAGTGTCACAATAAGTTGAATAAGAGTTGAGGGAAGAAAATTTTATTTCACTTGGTTTAATAATACCAGTAAATAACAACCCTGAGAAAAGAAATAAAATGTAAAACTTCATAGGTTTTGATTTTTAATATGTCTTTGTATTTGTGAATGTTGTGAATTTTTGTTCCTTTATGTGTGAAATGAGACTAATGATATCTTAAAATGTCCTTGTAAGTTAAAAAGTGAAACAATGGTACAAATTACTATTTACATATAATAAAAATAGTTAACCTTTATTAAATATTTACTATGTACATTGCAAATGTAAAATAATTTAAATTTATGACAACTTTTTGAAACAATTATTATTATCCTCATTTCACAGATAAAAATACTGAAGCAGAGAGATCTTAAATAATCGCCCAAAATTATATAGCTAGTCAATGATGAAGCTGGGATTCAAATACAGGAAGTTTGATTCTAGAGCCTGTGTTTGCAACATTGTTATACAGTCTCTTGTATGCTACTCAAATTTTTGGTTAAAATAGAAGTTACCATGTATATAAAAATCACCAGTCCTCTCTCCTTGTGTGGCTATACATTTACTTTATAGTAGTTCAAAATTGTTCTGTCACACTCAAAAACAAATGTTGAGGTCCTTTTCTATAAAGCACAGAATTTCCAGAGAGAATGAAAGAGCTACTTGTATGGCTTTTAAAATGGCCATTGAAAGTGTAAATCTATCATTGGTAAGCTTTGAGAGGATATAAATCAGCAAGCCAAATAATGTTTCATTTTTTTCTCATAAATAGGTTTGTTTGGTATATTTTTCTTAGTTTTGACTGGATCCAGTGAATAGAACATATTCTATATTTCTCTAAAAGATCAATATGAAAGACTTATTTTTTAAAAAAATAATTTCATATAGGCTTCAACACACAGATCTACAAATGCACTCTCAGTACTACCCAAGATAATGTACAGACTGACTGCAATCCTTATCAAAATTCCAGCAGCCTTTTTTGCAGAAATGGAAAAGCTGATCCTCAGATTCATATGGAATTGCAATCATCCCCAAATAATCAAAAAGTTAATTTTGAAAAAGAACAACAAAGTTGGAAGACTCACACTTTCAAAATTCATTACAAAACTATAGTAATCAAACCAGTATAATACTGGCATAAAAACAGACATACAGACCAATGAGTAGAACTGAGAATCCAGAAATAAACCCATATATCTAGGGGTAATTGATTTATGACAGGAGTGTTAAGTCCACTCAATGGGGACAGAACAAACTTTTCAACAAATGGTGCTAGAATAACTGAATTTCCACATGAAAAATAATATAGTTGAAGCCTTCCCACACACAATGTATAAAAACTATATCAAAATGAATAAAAAATGTAAGAGCTAGGACCATAAAACAGGTAGAACAATGCTTAGAGGTGACTTTTCATGACTTTTTGTTTGTCAGTGGATTCTTAGATGTGACAGCAAAAACAAGCTTCTTGCTTTTGTGAAAGGAAGATACATTAGACTTCATCAAAATTAAACTTTTTTGTTTATCAAAGGACATTATCAAGGAAGTGAAAAGATAATCTATAGAATAAGAGAAAATATTTGCAAATTGTATATCTGTTGAGTTTTCCCCCAGTACATATAAAGAACTCCTAAAACTCAATGACAACAAACAATTAAAAATGGTGAAAGGACTTAAATAAACACTTCTAGAAGATATAAAAATGACTAATTAAGTACATGAAAGGCGCTCATCATCATTAGTCATTAGAAAAATGCAAATCAAAACCATAATGAGCTACCACTTCATAATGACAAGGATGGCTGTAATTTAAAACAAAAGAAAAATAAGGGCTAGTGAATTTGTAGACAAATTGGAGCCCTCACACATGTATAGTGAGAATGTAAAATGGTACAACTGCTATAGAAAACAATATGTCACTCTTCAAAAAGTTAGATATAGAATTATCATACAATGCAGAAGTTTTGAGGTAGGTAGGTATATGCCCAAATAATAGAAAACAGGGATTCACATTGATCCTTTATGCTGCTGTTTATTGAAGCATTATTTATAATAGCTATAAGGTAAAACAATCTAGCACCCATCAACAGATAAATGGAATAAAAAAAGCATGGCGACTATTATATAATAAAATATTATTTAGCCATAAAAAGAAATGAAATTCTGATATCTGCTACAATATAAACGAACCTTGAAAACATTATGCTGAGTGAAATAAGTCAGGCACAAAAGGACAAATATTGTATGATTTCATTTATGTGAAATACAAAAATGTGCAAATTTACAGAGATAGAAAATAAATTAGAGGTTACCATGATCTGTAGAGAGGAGGGAATGGGGAATTACTGCTTACTGGTTACTAGGTTTCTGTTCTGAGATTCCACAGTGAATGTTGGGAAAAAAATAGTAGTAATGGCTGTACAATATTGTAAATTTAATTAAAACCACGGGCTTGTAAACTTGAAAAATGGTTAAAATGGCAAATTTCAAAGTTTTAAAAATTAAAAATAATTTCCTCCTGTTGTTCAAGCCAAACACATTTCAAAAATTATACTTGATTATCTCCTATTTTACCTTCAATATCTAAACTAAGCTGTAGACCAAGTATAGCTGATGCCCTATTTATTGTTGTTCTATTTTCAACACTGTTTAACTCTCATCAGGGATTCAAACTCACTTTGATATTTATTGGCATTGTAACACCGCCTGTGAACTTGTCTAGGTTGCTATCAATTTTGTTTCTTAAGGGAAATAAGAAATCTTTTGCATATGTATTACAGTGCTCCAAATTTCTGAGTATATCCAACTTTTCAAAGTCAAAGATAATTTTTACTGCCAGTTTTTAAACCAATATAAAGATACAGTAATTAATATAATGAAATATTAGTGGAAGGACAAAGATAAATTAACAAAACATACTAGACTCAAGAATGAGGTGACTGATTTTGAAGTACCCAGAAATTGAGTGAGGGAAGCACACTGTTTGTCCACAAATGGTGCTGAAAGAACAGGTTCTCCCTACAAGGAAAAAAAATAACATCAACCGTTATATCACAACTAAAGTTATCTAAAAGTGGATCATAGGCCTAAATACAGAAACTGAAATTATAAAAAGTTGAGAAAAAATATAGAACAAAAAGGTTGTGACCTAAAGGTTGCCAAATGTTAACTATATAGGATACCAAAAAGCATGAACCATAAAAGCAAATAATAAGGCTTTATCCAAATTTTTAAAAAAACGCTTTTGGCAAATTCTATGAAGACAATCCATATAATGAATGGTTTCATGATTCATATATCTGAAAGTCATCTTGTATCTATAATATATTATCTATGTCAATATGTCAATTAGATAAACCAATAAAAAATGAGCAAATAATTTGCACATACATTTTACAAAAGAAGACACATTGATAGCCAATAAGCACCTAAGGATGTCCAGCATCTTTAATCATCAGAGAAATGCAAGTTAAGCTTACTACACTTCCATTTGGATTAATTTAATTATCAAGACTGATAATATCAAGTATTGGCAGGAAAATGGTATAACTAGAACTCTCATGTTGCAAATGAAAATGGCACAAGCTTTTTAGAAAACTACTCAGTATTAAATATATACCTTTAAGATTATGCTGCTGCACCATCCAGAAGTATTTACTCTAGAGAAATGAAAACACATTGACATTCACTAGGAATTTGACTCAATTGACACCATACCCTTTGCATCCCCAGTTAAAAATCCTGTGATATTACCCTCCTATAACTATCCATCTCTTCATCTATTCCTCTGCATAGAAAAATTCTTTAAAAGCCTTTTATTTTTTCAACCTCTCTATCTCCCCATTTTTCCTCAATCTACTTGTCTACTTCCCTGTCTGTTCAACAGCAACTGTGCTAATCAATGGCATTAATTAATGTCATTGTGCCAAAGACAATAACCAGTTCTTTGACTTTCCATTATACAAAGTATCAACAATATTCATCACAGCCATCTTTTTGCCTTGAAACACTCCTCTGTCTTTTTTTTTTTAATCACCATCTTAATTATATTTTCCTCTACAATTACCCCTCTTCACAGTTTTCTTTGCAGGCTGCTTCTTGTTTACAAGACCTCTATATATTTGTGTGCCCAGGGCCTTTCTTACTGCTCTGTAGTCTCAATTGATGTCACATGCCATCAATTATAATTCAGAAATTATTAACTCCAACGTGGAACTCCTCTTAGTGGCAGAGACATGCTTAGCTGCCCATTCATAAACTTCACCCAGACGTCCAAAATGTGTCTTAAACTGAAGAAAGTCAAAGAGCCATTACTCTGTTCATTCCCAATCTGTTAGCCCAAATGTATTTCTGAAACCAATGTATCAAAGGTGGAGGGCTGGGAACAGCCTTTCCTAGGTACCCTGTCTTGAAAACGAACCGTGAGAGAACATTTAGCTTTCCTCCTTCTAAAGACCTCACTTATTGAGGTCCCACTCAATAGGAACACAGCAACAAATAAAAAAAAAAATTCACAAAAGTTATTTAAAAGATATGAGTATAGAAAAACTCCAAAGACACAAAAGTTTAATTTTCATTTTCTTACTCAAACTGGTGACTCTGAAGATTTCAGAGAATTCCATTTTTTCCCAAGGATAACTTATAAATCACTGATTACAATGCATGCTTTAAAAGTCCCAATTTCCTTACCACCCCTGTTTATTACAATAATGTTGGGACAGTCATAATGGCATATGCAGTGGAGGTCCCATAAGATTATAATGAAGCTGAAAAATTCCTCTCACCTAGTGCCTTTGTAGCTGTCATAACATTGGATCACAATGCATTACTCATGTGTTTGTGGTGATGTTGCTGTAAACAAACCTGTGCTGCCAGACATATAAAAGTAAAGCAATACAATTACATACAGTGCATCATACCTGGTAGTAATAAATGGCTATGCTATTGGTTTTTGTATTTACTATATTTTTATTGTTATTTGAGGGAGTATTCTCTCTATCAAAAAAGTTTGCTGTAAAACATGATGCTGTGTTGCACCAGCAGCGGCCTCATACACCTGGCGCTCACGGAGTCTCCCGATTGCATCATTTTCTCCTGTGCTTTAATCTTGTGCTGTTTTCTTAGTTGTACAAGGTATGAGCTTAAGCCTAGGTGCTGTACCATGCCGAGGTGTCCAACCATGCACCTCAGGGTGGCTATGGACGCAGCCCAATACAAAATCGTAAATTTACTTGAAACCTGTCTTTTTTTCTCGTCTGTTTTCATTAGTGTTTGTGTATTTAATGCATGGCCCAAGGCAACTGTTTTTCTTCCAGTGTGGCCCAGAGATGCCAAATGGTTGGATACCCCTACTAGCTGTGAAGCTGTCTATACCATCTAGGTGTGTGTAACCTGTATTTTTCCTTCTGTATTGACACCATACTCAGTAACTCAATAATTTTGCCAGTTTTATCACGTAAGTATTTTTCTCCTCTACCCCTTTATTTATTTCTTTTTACCAATGCCAGGATCTGCATCCTCTTTATTTGGGTGATTGCAACTGGCATGTAACTAACTTCTTGTCCTGTACAAATGCAATCTCCCTCACCCTGCACTTAAGTCAGTTCGTTTTTTTTATTTATTCTTGATCAGTTACAATTGTCCCGAGGTTTCCCCCATTGCTCTCCCCTGCCCTGTCACCTCCCGCTCCCACAGTCCATGCCTATGAGTCTTCTATTCTGTTCCGTTGCTTGCCCCTCCCCCTTCCTTCTCCCATTATCCCCCTCCCCCTCCCCTCTGGTCACTGTCAATTTGTTATTGCCAAGTCTCTGGTTCTGTTTTGCTCATTTGTTTGTTTTCTTGATTAGGTTTCACTTATAGGTGAGGTCATGTGGTATTTGTCTTTCACCAACTAGCTTATTTCACTTAGCATAATGCTCTCCATCTCCATCCATGCTGTTGCAAAGGGTAGGGGTTCCTTCTTCCTTTCTGCTGTGTAGTATCCCATTGTGTAAATGTGCCACAGATTTTTGATCCACTCATTTACTGATGGCCACTTAGGCTGTTTCCAGCACTTGGCTGTTGTAAGTAATGCTGCTATGAACACTGGGGTGCATCAGTTCTTTTGAATTGGTGTTTCAGGATTCTTAATGTATCATCCCAGCAGTGGGATTGTAGAAGGAGTCAGGGCCGACACCAAGGACGAAATGAAATGTTATCTGCCCTGCTGCAGGAGTTGAGACGCTATCTGCCCTGACTAATGCTGTAAATGTTTCTCTCCCACTTCTGTAAGCCCCTTTGTGCCAAATCTAT